>JAQJVL010000860.1:177500-297500 GCA_035578905.1 Stictocephala bisonia
GAATTATTCAGGATTTGTTTTCAGTTAACTATTGATCTAGGCCTAAGTAGTAACTAAATAGAAATAATATCGCCTCGACTGAATAAAGCCACAACAACACCTTCAACAGCTGGTGTCATAAATATTTCTAAGAAAATAAAATTTTTTAAATTTGAATAAAAATTACAACTACATATTTTAAATTAAATTGTTTAAACACCTGCCAATAGTGTTTATTTGAAGATTTGATTGAAGCTTCCAAATGTTATACCTATTGATGTTTTTGGTTTCTGTTGAATTGTAAATAAGTTAAAAATAGTACAGGTGTTGGCATTCGACCAATAATTACTTTCTTGTTTGCATATTATTTGTCTACAATCACTATTAAAAAAAAGTTAACGTATCTAAACAAAATAGCTTTAGTGTTTTGTAGTGTTATAGGCTAGCTGAATTATCTCTACTACATCAACAGCATTTTGTTGATCGCCTATCACTGTTACTTTACTCATAATTAAACATACAGCCTTCCTATTTGGTGTTACAAAAAACCTAACAACAAGAAATTGTTCGTACTCCAAAACAAAACCATAAGAATTGTACTTGGAATAAGAAAGGATTCCGAGAAAACCATCTCTTGTATTTTCCAAGTATAAAAATTCCAATCTTTTCCCTTTAATGTTATCAATTTACCATAGTCATAGAAGTGAAATATTACATTCATTGGCCATTCTAGAGTATTCTTCAGCCCATTTTGAAAAGCAAGACTTACTCTTTCATTACATTCTGCCAATATTATTAATAGTAGAACCTAATTTTGCAAATTAAAAAAAGAGCCTGAAGAAATGTCTTTTTAACAAATAATATTGCACCTTAGGTAACTATTTTAGTGATAGCATGTAGTTTTATCCATTATTTGTAGTTCTACCAGTTTTATTCACTAGTATTTATTAGTAATTAGTTTGTTTTAAGTTACCATATGACATCACTGTTAGTTCTTCGTATTATTATGCAATGATAATGTAACAATAAGAAGAATTTTGATTTGAGTAACAATACATTTTTTAAATAGAAGGTGTATCAACTGAGAAGAAAGGTAATTCACACAAACGTCATCGAACATAGTGACTGATTGGAAAAAATTATGTAAAATACCACATTTTTCCAAAATATTTATACTCAACAATCAACATAGTTACTAATAATACAACAAGTTACAACAAAGCTGAGCAAACTTCACACACTAAAAATAAATAACTATTTGACAAAGGGAAAAATTTACACCACTATATGATAAATACTCTCAATGAAGAAATTAATCTACAATAAATTAAATTAAAAGCTTTAAATAAATAATTGCAGAAAACTTAGGACTAAATGTATCACAGACATACAAAGTACAACCTGTTAACACAGAATAAATACACTATTTTATACTATGCTGTCTTAAAATATACGATTTCAATCACTACAATCAACATTGTACTGAATCAAAATCCCTACATTATACAATCATATTTTACACCATAATCAAGAAAACTCCTGTTACCCTTCCACTTTTAATGATTATTTCCCAAAAAACCCCAATATTTATAAAAAAATAAACAATTGAAAATGTGCACATTTTTGTTAAAAAAGTAACCTCACAGAAAAATACCATTGAAATATATTTAAAAATTTGAAATTATTATCTCACTTTACACACATACCTTTTTGAAATATAATATTTGTTCTAGATTGTTTGGGTTTTGAGAACTATAACTTAGTACTAAACTTTAATATTAAATTATTATAATGATATCTGTTTTGACTTAAATTTAATCTTAAAAATCCTAAATAGTAAAATGATTAATTCATTTATTATTACCTATTTAATTTTTATGTTTTCAAAACATTTAAAACTCTAATAACGATAGTAAATTTAATATTATGAGGAAATAAATTCTGTAAAAACCTGATGTTATAGAATCACATAGTTAGGTTATTAATTTAAGGCTAATTTTCTTAAGTTTAAGCTAACAAATATCGAAATTAATCAACATACATTTATAGTATATCGTATTAAAATTTGTATTATTTCCAACACTTAAATAGGAAATACAAAATTTTCATATTTGTATAAATGAACATAAAAATAATACATATTGTGTTGTTAAAGATGTTCGATCAAACATTATTTTTGATTAAAAACAGTTAAAATGTTAGTCCCTAATCAGTAACTTAAGGTAACAACGTTTTTAAAATTTCCAAATGGAGATATCTGCACAAAATGGCTAGATTGGACTTTCTAAATGCATAACTCATTACGAAAACATGCAATTCAATTTATTAAAATTTTGAGAATATAGTAGATTAAGGTTTTATTAACCAAGCTAGTACAAAGTAATTTGTAAAATATTTAAAAGTGTAATCGATTATTTTCCTATAAATGAATCTGTCCGAATTTAGGGTTGAAATCTATTCAAACATCTTTGGTTGAAATAGTAGATTAGTAATATATATAAAAACATAATTGGGAGAGTTTACAATAAATGGAGGAGTTAAGTGGGACAGGTGGAAGCAATGAGGGTGAAAGAGGGTAGTGGAGGACATTATGTGTGTTAGTGAGGACTCTTTGCTACTCCTAGTGAGGGTTAAGATGAAATGTAGTACTAGATTCCTTGGGTGCCTGAATATTCTGAATCAATATGTTTCAAAGGACAAGTTTACCGTTTAGAAATTTAAGGTTACTTCTAAAAAATATTTGTTTTTCAATTATAATTTGTTCATTTAGCTCTGAAGCCTTAATCGTTGCTAGAACTAACGTACCAACAGTACGACAAAGATTCATTTTAACTCTGTTCAAAGGTTTAACAGAAACTCGAAGTTCTGGTTGGCGAGCTGGTAGGTGCGAACTGCTTTGGAGGCTATCTTGGTGGTGGCTTTGGATATAATACCCTTTCCACCTTCAGCACCTCCAGAACTATTAGAAGCTGTCTTGACTCCCGCGACTGCTGTTGCCTCGGGCGCGCTGACTGCCATGCCTCCAGGACCCACTAGGGCAGTGCCCACCGGAGCAGCCGACGCCACTCCCCCGCGCCCTGCCATCGCGATTGCCTTGGGCTTCACCTGGGCAATAGTTGGACCTATGGAAAAGTAGACGTATAGTATAGGAACATAGAAAGAAGTATATAAACTAAATTTAACATCTCTTGAATGTGGTATGGTGAAGACATAAAATAAACGAAGAATTCTAGAATATAAAGATCCATCAGTTAGAACAAAACAGATTATTTCTTCGTAAATGTTGAAAGTCAATGATAGAAATAGGCAAGTTTAGAAATAAAGGTTATAAACAGATCATTGAAGAAGAGAAAAATGTTTGTATTGTCCTCGTATGATTGATGATGAAGTCAATGTTATTTTAACGATAATGGATCAGAATTAAAAAAAATCTTTTATTGGAAGTGAAATAAATTATGGAGCCCTACTGAAGGATATGACCCGTACAAACTTTGCTTATACCTTACAAGTATTTCTGAATATAGTTGCGAAGAGGATATGTTTATTGAATTTTAATTACTATGTGAATATTTTTAAAGCTATACGATAATTTGAAATTTAACATTGGGAAAGGACAACAAATGAAATTTAGATAGCTTATTATTCAAAATCATATAATGCATTTTATTAAAGTTAAATTTATAAAGTGATTTTGGTGAGCAAAATTACCTTGATATATCAAACATGTTGAGATAAATTGTTATTGTGTTGAAACAATTCCATGCGTGTATAAAGATTATTTTAAAATGGCTATTGTACTATGATAGAAAAAACATAGTTTTATGTGAAGAGGGTGAGATGACACACATAAATTTGAAGGGAGAAGTAACAGAAAAGGTAGAGCCGTGCATATATCTGGGAAGTCGGGTTACATGATCAGATAGATAAGATAAGCAAATACAAGCCATTACATTGGCAGAGGAAGGTTTTAATAAAAAGACGAGATTGTTTTATATAGACCACTGAAAAAGAGCTAGGAAAGAGATTGATTAAATGTACATCTGGAGTGTGTTGCTTTATGGAAAGAAAAAAAGAAGATGTAAGAAGACCAGAAGCAATGAAAATGTGGATATGTAGGAGGATGGAAGATAAGGTGACTAATGAGGCAGGATTGAGAAGAGTATGAGAGGCAAATAGATAAAGAGATAAAGAGGAGAAAAGACATTGGCTAGGATACATAATGAGAAAAGAGAGTTTATTAGGAGTGGTTATAAAAGAAATGGCGAAGAGAATAAGAAAGAGAGGTGGAAGAAGATACCAACAATGGATGACGTAAAGAATGGAAAAGGATACTACAACAAAAAGGATGTGGTGCAAGTTCGAAGAACATGAAAAAATATTTCATAAAATCCCATAAGGAGGCAGAAATACCAATGACGACGACGACTGGAGTTTAATAAAGTATAGCATTTACTTTCCTAGGAAATTATAAAGAACGTATACCATTATAACAGCAATAATTATAAAAAGTTTTTTGGATTTATACTCTAGCAATTATACAACTTAATAATGTCATTCAGGAAACCAAAGAATAAGTAATTTATATGGGTCAGTTCAATTAACACACTTCAGTGTTGCATATCCGTATTATTATGCACAGTGTTGTGGGTAATTCACTATGACTCAAACCATGGACACTGGGCAGAGGAGGGAAGGGAAGCAGGAATCAATTATTTATAAGGACCCGGGCCGTAACAATGCGTGTTCTGAGCTCCATGTGCATGGAGTAAGCAGCGTGAAGGTTAGAAGAAGAAGAAGAAGTAGCACTAGGAACAGACCTTCAGCAGGTATTTAGTGCAAATATGAAAGGAACTACATTCAACTTTAAATGATACGTAGAACATGTTTAAGTTTAACTTGGAAAATTTGGATAAGGAGATAGATAGGAAAATTGACAGAGGAAACAATGAAGAAGAAACATAAAATACTACTTACTGTGAATTTTAATAGATTATAAAATTGTAACCATTCAACTATAAATCTATCTACACCTCTGCTAATAACCTTAAAATTAAGTTGTAAACAATACAACATAACATTTCTGGTATAATATTCATATTATGCTGATAACATATTGTAAACAAAAACAAGAACGAATTAAAATTTTATTGAAGGTTATAAAGAAAGATTTAACATAAAGTTGTTTTTTTTGTGTGAATAAAAAGTAATTCAACACATTCTCAATAGAAACTTTATTTTTCGAATATTCTGTCATATTTTTATTGAGCCTGTAAACTATGTAAGAGCTTTTTATGGACTTTAAATATACTATAAAAGTAATATTTCGCTACTTAATAAAGATTATATCTCAAAACAAAGATAGAGAAAGAAGAAATGAACCAGTACCTGTAGTTCCCTTAGGCTTGCATGCACCATCTTGGAGCCAATCTTTCTCCTGCTGGTATCAAGGCTGCCAACTGATCAGCAAGAAAATACAATCTTTCTAATAAACATGCATTTAACCTAAAAAAACAGTAAACGACAACGCAGTTTACTGTTGTCGTATTTAATTGATTGCATAATAATGTTGAGTATTTAATTGAACAAATGTATTTTTACAAGGTTAATAAAGTTTTAAGGAATATTGGTAAAATATTTCATGACTATTTGTTAAAATGTACTAAAAATATTAATACTTAATTCTGTATCACTTATGTATTATCATAATCGTTATAGATTAAAAATAACATCTCAATTCCTGAAAATTTAAGTATCTTGAGCAAAACCTTTTGAGAAATTCGACACGAAATTTTCTATATTCTCAATATGTAGTATGCTTAATTCAAGTTCAGAGAAAAAATAAAAATTACACCCTAACCAATACGTCTTTGACAATATAAAAATTAATGGTGAGGTAAAAAACAACAATCATAAAGTGGAAAAAACTAAAAGTAATTTATTGAGTGTTGGCACTGGTCTTAAACTAAAGATGAGTATGTACAGTCAGGATGGGTTACAGAGTCTATTTGGTAGTACCAGTCTCCTCTTCTTCAGGCTTGGCCTCAGAGTCTGTAGCCTCAGCAGGCTTGTCGGACTCAGCACCTGCACTCTTAGCAGCCACATCAGCTTCGGCATCTACAGTTACTGAGGAATCGTCCTCGAATTCCTTCTGTTGTCGTGATGCTGAGGCTTGCAACAGCTTCTGGTAGCCGAGAGCGGCGCTGCCAGGGGCTAGCTCAGCGTCAGCAGCCTATGGGACACAACATGGTTTATAAACACGAGAGGTGGTGTGAGATATGGTGGACGGTTTGGATGGCTAGTGAGAGTAAAAGAGTAGAGTAGAAAGGTTTATGAAAACTAACCAAAACACGTTTGTTACTAAGAGCGAATAAAAAAGTAAATTTGTTAACCAAAAGGAAAAAGGGGCATTTATATTATCTTTTAATGCACAATTTCTACTGCAGCAATTTGAATTTGTTGAAGTGAAAATAATAAAGAATACTAATTTTACGGAAACAGAATATATCAAGTTAGTGTGAATACAGAAAACAAGTTGGCTAAAAGAAAAAATGGAAATATACAGGGTGTTCTGAAAAAAGGTGCCCATAAGGCAGGGCGTGATTCCTCACATCAAAAGAAGAAAAAAAGTTCTAATTAACATAGGTCCGAAAATGTTTCGTTAGAGAGTTACGGCTAGCGAAAGATTTCGCCTGAATTTCAGTTCCCCTGCTGAAACGAAGCCCTACGGGTATTTGTTGGCTGTTAATTAAGATGTACAATTTAGCGTTCTTTATGTAAAATGAACTGAAAAATTGAATAAAACCGTTTCCAGACCTGTAGATACAGTAGTTTTTAAGATATGTGACGAAATACGCGAAACTTGGTCCCGAAAAACAAGTTCCTTTTAGGTTTGAAGCAGATTTACTATGTTAAATGTACAATAAACCCAATTTTTTTTTTACAGAACTTTTAGAAAATTTAATTTCGAAGAGAAAGATGTAAAATAAGTCTATAATAGACAAACGCAACCTTTATTTTATTTTAACGCAAATTTTATCACCCAGAATAGCAGCTCATACGTTTATAGAAAACTGATATTGGTGACGGTTCTCTGAAATAGCATGTGGATTTTCAATTGCCCAAATGTGAGTATTGTGGGTGTTAAGAATAGCCATTCTTGAAAATTTTGCTTCATCAGTAAAGATAATGTTATTTAAAAAATGTGGATTTCTGCACCTTTGGATAAGCCATTGGCATAGCTGAACACGAGGAAAGTAATCTTGAGGCAAAAGAGCCTGGACCCTTTGATAGTGATAAGAATGCAACTGCTGCTCATGTACAATCTTCCAGACAATTGAATTACTAACACCGAAATCCAAGGCTAGTTCTCTAGTACTTCTTCCAGGACGATTCTCTATTTCGTCCAACACGCCTTCCTCCAATTCAGCTGTACACATTGTACGTGGCCGTCCTGATCTACCAACTTTTCCAGGTTTAAAGGTTCCCGTCTCGCTTAGCCTTCTATGAATGGAAGAAAACAGTTTATGAGTCGGTAACTGTCTACGAGGAAAGTGTTCCTGATAGAGTCGTCTAGCCTCACGACTGTTGCAATGTGCAAGACCGTACATTAAATGCATGTCTGCCATTTCACCATTAGTGTACATAATATTCATATTACCTGCCATGATGAATAAAATATTATTAGCTATCAAAAATTAACTGCAACGGCACTCGCACTAACTTGTATTAAAGTACAGATCAACACACGCACATAATGAGCAATGGAAAAATAGCTGCTTGTCATGTTTATTTAAATTATTATAAACAATGTTACATTGTTTAAACATATGTTTTAAATAGAAATTATTTTGTTCCTTAAATCATATGTTTTAATACAACAGCTGTTTTAATTTCAATATTACATTTGTAGAGAGCTTAACAGATTTTGTCTATTTTCCATGCGTTTTGTATGTAGGCTAATTAAGGATTATTTTTTAAAGGTTCCGTTTGTCTATTATAGACTTATTTTACATCTTTCTCTTCGAAATTAAATTTTCTAAAAGTTCTGTAAAAAAAATGTGAGTTTATTGTACATTTAACATAGTAAATCTGCTTCAAACCTAAAAGGAACTTGTTTTTCGGGACCAAGTTTCGCGTATTTCGTCACATATCTTAAAAACTACTGCAGCTACAGGTCTGGAAACGGTTTTATTCAATTTTTCAGTTCATTTTACATAAAGAACGCTAAATTGTACATCTTAATTAACAGCCAACAAATACCCGTAGGGCTTCGTTTCAGCAGGGGAACTGAAATTCAGGCGAAATCTTTCGCTAGCCGTAACTCTCTAACGAAGCATTTTCGGACCTATGTTAAGTAGAACTTTTTTTCTTCTCTTGATGTGAGGAATCACGCCCTGCCTTATGGGCACATTTTTTCAGAACACCCTGTATATGATGAAATAAACATTTTATAAATATCGTCAGTTTTCAAATAACTATAATATGTATCAATTATGTTTTGGACGTGCATTGTTGTATATAAAGAGCCTGAATCATTGAAAAACTCATATAATAACGAACTCATATAATAATATAGTAATGAACGACTCATATTATAACTCAAATTGAATATATACAAAATATGCCTTCAACAAATAGTAAAACTAAATTGTGTCATATTTATATAGTTCCTAGACAGTATTAAACAATATTTTAAATTTTGCTAAATCTAACTAATAATTGTTCATTATCTTACTAACGTTTATATAAAATTACACACGAGTGATTGGAGCTCCCACTTTAGTCAGCTGGGATTTTCCATAGAGAAAGAGACAGGGGTCGCTTTCTAGTGGGTGCAGTGAACGCCTCAGTAGCAGTTATACATAGATTACAGCTAATGTACATCTTAATACACCTGTAGTAATAACTAGTACGTTTATCCCTGAGAACTTAGAAGGAGTAAGGGAAGGACTGACAAGACATTGGCCCCGCAATCGCAAGGAAAATTGGAGAGCTAACTACTCGACACACATTCAGCACACTGTTGGATCAACCTCGGTTTCTTTCTTCTCTGTGGCTTAACTGATAGAAACTAGTATTTTTCTTACAAGATAATGTGAGAAAATGAATTCGTATTTGGAAACATCTGGTTTGAATAGGTTAAACAATTAATTTGGACAATAATGGTTTCTGCTTTCCGCAACAATTATACGATCCTCTAATTAAATCCCAGCGACTTGGTTGAAATATTTACAATGAATTATTATAAATAACTTCCTTTATTATTGTATAGCAAATATTTTAAAGGGAACGATATGAAAATATTCTTTGTACAGAAAAGAGAAAATGTACAAAGAACAACAAGTTATACTTTTCTGGACAATCAACTATGTAAATACCACATGCTAACATACCTGAGGAACTTGAGGCTGGGGTACTTGGGGTGCGAACCTCACTCCAGGGTAGTTCTTGAGGAAGAGGTAGCTGGAGATAGCACCATGGTCGGCAGATGGGATGACATTGGCGGGGTTTACCCTCTGGAGTCCGTAGTTGCCGAAGAACTGAGGCTGACCTACGAGGACGTAGTTTTGAGGCGATCCTTTTACCTGCAAAGTCATGACGTGATTGGTTCGGTTGATTTAATGTGATTTGGCCTTACCAATTGCACAGTAACGTGAACAACAATGGTTGCTGCTTAAACCAGCTATAAGGACAGGTGTTAGGAAGCCTTTTACTGAGTGTAATAATTGCTATTAAAATATATTATACAGTGTATTTCAAAATTTTCGCTACAAACTTTTAGATACTGTTCCATTGATCAAAAGAAGTAAAAAACTAAATGTTAGCAATAGTCTATAGCTTTTCGTTTACTGTATGTGTCTGTACGTTTTTATTTAAAACATCATATTTAAAAAAATGCTAAAGCAAAATTAATCAAACTTAAGCTAACCCTTTATTAAAATTAGATCCAATAAAGGAAAATATTTTATTAAGTTTGCCTGGTTAATTTCGAAATGGCAGACATTTAAAATATTTAAATTAAAAACTAAAAAAAAATTTAACGGTATATTAAGCGTTATATTGAACAACAAATATTTTAAATATTGTAATTATTCCATTCCCGATTATCTCCAGAATAAGGTGACAGATCAACTATGTGTCTAAAAACAACTAACAAATAGTTTGTAACTACCTCAAAATTCACAGAAAACTATAAAAATTGAATCAATAAAATGTTATCTTATTCGTTAATAAAATTGAACTACTCATTATCTAAATTTAAACATTTTTAACTTAAAATCTGCTTGTGGTTTAAAAGTATCAAAAAGGGTATTGTTCACCCCCCTTGACGATCAGCGTCTTACCAATGAGTAATGTATAATGAGTATAAATAAAGTTTCTATATTTTATTACTTTTTATTAATGCATTATTCTTATAAATGAGAGAGGTATCTGTGAAATAATGTTACTTAAATTTAGTTTTTGATTTCTTTTGGTCGACGGAACAATATCCCAAAGTTTGTAGCAAGAGTTTTGAAACACCCTGTATATTATCACATACCAAATAAAATTTAGTGACAATTGTGAATACACTTACCAAGCATGATTTAATTAATTGCCGAATTAGGGGCTTTCCATTGACATTCTGAATGCCCAAACACATGAATCTCTCGCTTCATTTTCTCAAAAATAAACAGTGTATAAAAACTATCTGATTATTATCCTTACTTTCCACATTTCATCTAACAAAATTCGGCGAGAGAATTACTTTGCAAATTTTTAAAATTTTTATCAAACATTTTCAAGCCAGTATTATGATCATTTTTTTCTTTCTTTACGAAGAGACTGAACTTTTTAACTTTACTCCACCCATTTCCTATAGACTATTTATATGTGCAAGGAACTTATTCAGTAAAATGAAAGAGTGGGGCGATATAAAGGAATAGTTGAACATTTCTGACATTACTGTAATTCTAATCTAAGGCAGGTTTCAAACCTGCAATACGTCTACGTCTAGTGCACAGGCCAAAAGTCCTCACGCTTTAGACCACTAACCCTCCCATTAAAAAAAAAAAAAAATGTTATTACAGTATTTGTTCAATGTTATGAAAATTTAGTCGCCTGGAATATACCTATAACAAGTTCTCACTCTATTTGTACCTTGGCATCCTCTGGCTTAGCTTCTTCACCCTCCTTTTCCTTCTCACCCTCCTTGGCGGGAGTCTCTTTCTGGCCTTCAGCAGAGCCCGCTGCCGCTGTAACAGAAAATAAATATTAGCTCAGGAGTAAAATAAAAAAAAAATAAATAAATAAAAAAATTAAGAGTGTTTTTAATTTCTCCCATATGCGTTAGTATAGAGAAATTATTGTGATTAAACAAAATACATTTACAAGCTAAAAAATCCATTTTAGAGTTCCCTGAATCCAAAAAGTGTTTTTTTCGAAAGAACATTTTGATGTCTGTCCGTATGTGTCTGTCTATGTGTATGTGCAGTTCACTGGAGACCAAACGGATGGATACATATGAAATTCAGTTTGTAAGTGTATTTAGCCAATATCTCTAGACCATTTTTCACTTTTTTGAAATTTTATTAATTTTTTGTTTTTATGGACATTAAACATAAAAAATGGAATTTTCTCAAAATGGCTCTAATGATTTTGATTACTTTCTCAGAAAAAATGTAAATTACAATTTAAAATATTTTAGTAAAATTTACATGTCTCTAACTGGATTAGTTTTTTAACTATGGGAAAAAAACATATTTGGGAATCAAACTGGTAATTTTCAAAGCTTTGATTTTTTAGTGTTTAATATGGAGGAAAGTTTGTACTAATCCTTTGGAACCATTTATTTAGTTACTCATGTAGTTAGTTATACATTTAGTTATACCATTACATAGTTATATAAGTACGTATCATGTTGATATTAAAAATGAATATTTGTTATTTATTTATACAATAAATAAATATATCTTATTTATATATCTTAAATGGGTCATCTCAAATAAATATATCTTAAACAAAAGCGTACAAAATGAACATAAAGATAGCATTAGGCTTTTATCTCAATGCAAAATTGCAAGTATTTTTTTATTTTAGAGAGTCATTGTTACTATCTGAGTTCGACTTAGCTCAGAAAGGGATATTTATTAATAGTCCAATAGCCAGGGCAACTATGGGACATACAGGTTTACCTGGAATCCAAACCTCGTAGTGTTGGTCTGATGTTCAGCTAACTGACAAGTCTGATATTCAGTTCTCTTCGCTATACAACATATGAACTTTGACTACCATTCAACATGGATACCCCATTCTTCTGTAGTAGTGTCCTCGTTGATGACAACCATTGAGCGGACGCCATGTGGTACTAACAGAACCTATAGCTTACAAGCTCCACAACCGTAGTTCCCAAGTAGCTGAAGTACAGCGTTACACCAATATTGGCAGTGCCGGCTAACTCACTCACTGCCAATAACAGGAATACTAATATATAATAATTGAGATGGTTTTACACTTACATTCACTGGGCTTCTCGGCACTTTCGGCGCTTTCAGCTGGCTTTTCTCCAGTGAAGTAGCTAGCGACTGTGTTGTACCATGATTGCCAGATGCTTTCAGCTTCATCTCCGGCTAGTACGTAAGTGCCTGCAGGTCCTGGGTAGAAGACCAACTGTTTGTTTGGCAGGGTGTAAGGGGAGACAAGAGGAGCAGATGATGCTGGGTACCTCAAAACTTGAGGTACAGGGCTGCAACAACACAATCGCCAATTGTAGACCAATTGCTTCGTTCTTATAGTTTTAGAAAAAAGTAAAAAATGTTTATAGTCACTAATTTACATACCCATTTTGTTTATTCTTTAAATCCATTACTAATTAATATAAATTTTAGCTGTATACTAATTCAGTTTTCTTGATTAGTTAACCTATTATGTAGTTATTAATTTATAAACATCTAAACTACTTTGAACTCTTTAGAAGAGAAACATGCTTTTATACGTAATCGGTAAGTGTTTTTTTTCTTTTTTAATAAATATATTCAAATCAAATTAGGCTGGTCCTTTTGAGAAAAAGGTTTTATGAACAAGTACTTCTATTTGGATTAATTACATAAATCAATAACTATAAGAACACTTTATTATTATATTACGTTGTGTTGTAAATAACTTTTTACGGTGTACAGACTAGATTTGCAGCTTTTGAATGCTTTGTAAAATAACTGGGCTTTCGGAGATCCGTTGGCCGAGCGGTCTAAGGCTTCAGGACTTTGAGCTTGGGTTAGAGATAGCAGTGGTTTGAATCCGGCCTAGACTGGAAGATTTATCAGTAATACAGTACAGTCACCTTCTACTGTACTGGTTCGCCCTTCTAGTTCTGTCTGAATAAGTTCCTTGCACAGATCAATAGTCTATGAGGAATGGACAGAGAAAGGTTATGAAGAAGACCGACCTCTCCTACATAAAAAAAAAAAAAAAAAAAAAAAAAAAAAAAAAAAAAAAAAACTAGAAAACTTATGAAACTGGTCCTTAGTTTATACTTTTAAAGTTGAAAAATGATACAAGAATTTTCTTGTAGTCATGTACAATTGTGATCATGTAGTCATGATGAATTGAAGAAGAGCATCATCTTGTTATAGTCATAAACCATAAAAGAAATTTGAGATTCGTGACTGTCTGATTAGTTCCAAACTTTTAGGGGCTTAACAAACTACTCGGCTGGAGTAGAATTTTATAAAATTGGGTCATTTTTAAAATAATTAATTTTTTGTTGAACAATTGTTTGAAATATAAGACTAGACTATGTCTATATATACAATATTATTTTATAAATACAGTAAGTAGTTGTTTAAGTTTTATTTCTTGATAGTGGTAAGATTTGAATTAATCTTGGTTTTTATTTTTTCTGGAACGCAGTATTATTTTTACTGATTCACGTAGTAAGTAAAAATACTTGCTAATAATACTTGGGTGTCCTAGGTGAGAAACACATGATTTCTCAAGGCGTTGGAAATATAAAATAAAATAAAAACAATTAAGAATGTGGATGTGATAAATTATTTACCAACTCATTTCAGAAATTTTTTTTCGATATAACCTAATTTAAAATATAAATTGCGTTAAAAGAAAAAAAATGCTTTTACTACGTCCTAGGCGTGCTGTTTGTTCAATGTTTGTAAAAGAAATACTATTATTAATAATATATTAGTTCATAGTACAGAACATGGTAGAAAAACTGCTGGAATCATTCTGAGTGAAGCGGGGTTAATTATTAACAATTACGTACTCAATTAATTAAAATCAGACCATAATTATAACTCTAAGTACGGCTTAAAAGTAAACGTTAAGAGGTATTTTTAATTGTATCTATCACAAGATATGTTTCAGCACCCACGACTTGAAGGGTAGCAGTTTTTAAATTGCTGTACAAAAACAGTCTGGTTAAAAAAAATTAATAAAATTGAAATAAAAAAGCTAAGAGGGCAGAAAGGAAAGTAAAAAGAGGAGCAGAAGAAATCTTTAGGCAAAAAGAGGCAAACAAGGTGATAGGAGGACAAACATTATAAAGTGTATCCAATGAACATAAACGTTGCATGGTTATTATTAGCTTCGGAGCCTGCATTTTTAAATTGAAAAAAATTTTTAACATTTTCGATTAGAAAACTGGGAGATAAGTAGAAAAAAAGTTAATTCCGAACTATAATCAGAACTATCAAACTAAATTTTATTTGACACCAAAACGTTTTACATAGTATGCTAATGTCCTAATATCTGCAAACACTTTCATTGTTATTATATACACTTAACATGCCCAAAGTTATGTGTTATTCCAAATTATCAGCGAACAATTATCTTTGTGCTTCCATACAAGAATAAATACTCACGATACAAGATTAGCAGCTGCCTGAGGAGGGTAGAAGACCTGTCGATAAGGCAAGGCACTTGGGGCCACGGCAGGGTACTGAGTATACTGGGGCACCACGGGGTAGAAGAACTGCCTCTGCTGAGGACCAGCTAGGTAGTAGGGTGCAGCAGCGCTGAGGGCAGCTGCCGTTAGCACAAGGCACAGTGAGATCTGGAGGACAGAAGTGCCGTTAGGTAAGAGGCAAGCTTACAACAGAGAACAATGGAGAATCATATTTACTATTTTCTGTTCGCTGAGAGTTGAGAGTGAGGCTCCGCCTAGACTGTCACTGTTCTTAAATACTACATCAAGGGATCCAGTTTACTGTGGGATCCAAACTACGTGGTGTATGATTGATAATATTAACTATGAAGGTAATCTTGAGACAGACTGCATCAAGGGAGCTATACTCACTGACAAGTTCTTCTGAAACCCCATGTTTACCATAGCGTTGCTGTGTCGCTTGTGACAACCCACTGTAAGAACATAAATCCAACTTCTTTGTCCCCAACCATAGAAACGCTTCCTTCCCAATTAGGTGAATAGTTATAATATTGTTATACAGTTATATATTGAGCAAGTTCAGTGAAAAATACTAGTAGAGTTCTTTCTTTACAATATTATGTACAAAATATTTTGACTGCTTTAATTTTTTCTTTGTTTTCTATTGACTCTACTTTTAACTGGTGTTTTTTCTGTGGTAGTATATAATTCTTTTCTACATAAACAAATTAATATTTTTTCTAAATAATTAATTTTAAATACGGATTTTTTTTTCATTTTGGTGGCTGGGAGGACAAAATCCACACTATATGTATTATACAGTATATAAATGGCTAATTAGCTTAGTGTGCAGGATGTCTTAAGGTACGATTTCAATATTTAAGGATATGTTTCCTTGTGTTACTTGTGTTAAAACAAGGAAAAAAGTTACCATTAATATAGGCCCCATAAATGTTTTCCGTCTGTTTGTTTGTGTATTTTAAATCCACTGTCGTAACTTTTTAACCACAAAGATAACAGTTTTTAAACTTGGTAAAATGGCAAAAAGGATTAATTTTATTAGGTATTTATAATTTTTAAAATTGTTTAAAGTTTTAAAAATGATACCTTAAGATATTTTAAGTAACAATTACTCAAACACCAGATGTCTTTCAGATGTAAAAGACATTCCAAATTAAATCGCAAATCCAATGACCACATTTTGGTAAATACAATCACGACTAAAGAAGAATAAAGCATTTTATAATGATTGTAAATAGTACAAGTGGACAGTGCATTGGCTAAATCACATACCTAACAATTGTCAAATGCGTGTCTCTGCATTATGCAAAACGGTTCTATAAATATAGTTAGCAAAATAGTTTAAGAACTATATTTATAGAAACAATTTTCTTTATTTTGACATGTGGAACTATAATATCCCTATATAGTTGTCTAACCCTCTCGTTAGTAGTTTTCTTGAGTATTTCCCCTATTATACGAGCTTTATAAAATTAGTTACAAAAAATTCTACGACATTACGTGCGTAGTGATGACCCACCCACCCACCCATCCATATACACAGAGCATTATTATTGAAACAACGATCGTAGAAATATGTGTGAATAAGTGAGACGAATGAGTGTAGATGAACAAGTGTAGTCATTGTTACTAAGGTCGGCTGTTCCTTGAAAGGAGTAATTTATTGACATACCAACAGCCAGGGAAAGTAAGGGCCCTACAGCTTTACGTGGAATCCGAAACACGTAGTTTCGGTTTGATCTAACTGACAAGCTTGAAACTTAGTTCTCTTCCCTGCATAACATCAAGACCTCGACTACCAACCAACAAGGACATCCCAGGCCTCTCTAAGAGTGTCGATATTGATGGCAGCCATTAAGCAAACGACGTGTTGGTATTAAGAGGGCCGAGGATTGAACCTATCGTTTACAATCCCATAACACTTTGTCACCAACTAGTTGGGTTATGGCACTCTAGCACTTGGGCCGACATTTTGCATTCATACAGATGAAGGACTATGCTCTCATTTAGACTTTGCATATATACATGGAAGTTAGTGCATACATTCCGTCCTGACAGCCTGTCATCCGAGCCAGAAGGTCGCGGACACAGGCCGTCGAACTCGCCAGTGTCTGGCATGCTGATGAGGCGATCGTGTGTCAGTACCTCGGTGTCTTTGATATTGATTGACTCAGTCACACATGCTGTTGACATTTGACACTCACTGTGGCCGCTATCATCTCCTGGCCACATATCTGTATTGTTTTACGAATTACGTTTTTCAGATACAATGCGTATGTGATGACCTTCCGCCATTTAAACGCTGCTTTAATGTTTCACTAATGGGGCGATAATAAGCTGTTATACAGCGTTTAGAAACAAGTATAAATTATATTTACTAATTCAAATGATAAAAAGTAATATATGCATTTTTAATTTTATGTTTGTTATTACACAAAAAGTTCGAATTTACACATTTTTGGCATCTTCAGTTATTATACAAGGTGGAAAAAAATATGAAAACGCTTTCACAAGATCGTTATGTTTTTGCATAGATAATTTGATAATATATATATATTTTTAATAATTGCGGTCTGTAAAGTATAAATTTTGATCAGAATAATTTCCTTGACCGTAAATAGTGGATAAATAATATTGTTCAAACTATTTCCTTTGAAATTCAAATGACCGCTACTCTGGTAAGGATAAACATTTTGAATTCCATTTACGGTGGTTAATTTCTCTTAAATAGACCTTTCATTTGATACCAAACTCAACTAAGGCTTACGTTGAAGGCTTTCGTTTAACTTCTCGTGGACCGTTCCTCTGAAAAGATGAAATGTCGCTAATGGCATAAAAGGGGTGTTCTTTGCAACCATAATCATATACAAGATTTCACTTTTACAAGTAAAGTCATACAAAAGTCGTGAAAGAGTTTCCATATTTTTTCCACCCTTTATTTATTTACGGTTGGTATGAAATTGAAATGCATTCACAGATCACTAAATTGAAATATTATTAAATCTTTGTATTTTTTTATTCTGTAAAAATTAATCAATAATTTGAAATGTGTTTATTTCTAATGCTAGTTGTCACTCATTTGGCAAAGAGTTAATTATAAAATATAGAAACATATTCTGGCTATAAATGTTTATCAAACTAAGCAGCCGATAATAAGCTACAAAATTTGAATATTCTCTATATATTTTGAACATAAGGACATTTAGTCGATAAGTAGCATAATTTATTAAAGCCCATAAAAATGCTTCTTAGATCAATCACATCAGGACCAAAAAAGGTTTGTGAAAGATTATAATCAGAATTGGGCTATTAATTAATGACGGTCAGCCTTAGTTTCTAACAAAGACTGTTTTTTTTTTCATTAAAGCTTGTAACAATGTTTCAAAATCCAAACTCGCTCATGTCTTGAAGACATGTGTCTTCAGAATAACCAAGTAGACATACAATTAATTTAGATTTGAAAGACTTCAACAAATTATTTTATTAATAAATAACTAATAATCCCATTAGTTGTAACACCCTCGGTCTCATACTGTAAAAATCAGGAGGTAGACTCTATGGTCAAAGAGAATAAAGACGGTTGTTAATCTATTCTCTATAATCTGTTAATTTATTCCTCTACTACTCTGTGCCATAGTTCACCGACCTCGCACCCACGGTGACGGTTCAAGTTCACTCATAATGGTAAAAGTGTATCCCCTTTGGTCATGGCCCATGCTGACAGCAGGCCCCCCACATCATTCCGTGGGCCCCGTTGCTAAAAGTCTTGATGGGCCCCCCCTTTAACTAACAAAACATAAAAAATTTCTATGAGTATATTATGGCTAGGATAATGCGTACTGAATATGTATTGGCATTTGTATTAGTACCTTATCTGTGTCCTGGACATTCTGGTACGTTGAGAACACATCCTAATTTTCTCATTGAGATATTTAGAAGCAGAAGATACAAAATTTGGGGAAAAATGAAGTAGGCAAGGCAAATACATTTTTATCAAAATCTTTATTAAAGGAAAATCTAATGTATTTCACAAAAATTAGTCTTATGTACAGCTTGATAAAATAAACTTAGATTCAACGCTAAGAATTATGTTGGCTTAAACAAAAATATAGGTTATGTGTTGCATTGTAAACATTGTAGTTTCTGAGTTCTGATAGTTCATTGAGAGATTGGAATCTACATTTTTCTAGCTTTCATCATTGAGAATTTTGCGATTACATCACTGAAGTCAAGGCTTGATGCAAGACGGTGTTCGATAGCTAACACTCCAAGTGAATTAAGGCGTTCTTGAGCCATTGATGTGCGTTGCCATGTCTTCAATACATTGCCCATCTTACTAAATGCTCTTTCTGCAGATGCAACAGAAACTGGTATCGTACAAAAGATTCTTAATGCAATACACACGTTTATGAATATTAGTTCTAACTGTTTGGCTTGGATTGCATTTAATAACTCTAATGGGTTACTTGACATGTTTTTTCGGTCAATTTGAAACACAGAGTTGAATATATGTTTCAGATGAATAATTTCATCTGAAAAGTTTTCTGATAGATCGTTCTTATAAGTTTTAACTAAGTTCTCAGCCTTGTTCCTTAATTCACTGTCTTCCATCGTGCTGAATTGAAGAACAGGGCTGAAGAGTTCAGTTATTTCATTTGTAGCTTCAAATCTTGTATTGAGATCGGACAAAATACGATCCAAGACTCTATACACAATACTAGTTTTGAAATGGTTTCCTTCTTCTTCAATATTTGTTTCCAATTTAGGGCCACCTCTTGATTTTGAAAACGTAGATGGTATGTTGATGGAATCTGCCACTAAACGTGACTCACTGATTATGTCTTCCCACGAATTTCTCAGTCGTTGCATGTCTTCCTTCAGATCATTCATCAGTTTCACTGCAATGTCCAGAGAGATACTCTGCGACTGAATTATTACACTCTTTTCATTGATGCAACCCAATACTTTGTACCAAAATACTGTCATGCAAAGGCCTTGAAAAGAAGAAAAGTATTTTTTAAGACCCATTACTTTATTGTATGCTTTTGATTCCAGGCTTGATTTCAACTCAGTTAATACTCGTTCTAAGGCCTTCAATAGTCCTGGGTAGTGTTTTGCAACAGGAACAATGGCTTCGAATCTTTCGTACCACCTTGTCTGTGATTGTTTTTTAGCGAAAGCGACATTTCTGAAGTCAAAATATCCCATCTTGTAGGACTATGGGCGAAAAAAGAATACATTGTTTCCAAGTTTCCAAAGAAAGTCATAATTTCAGGGCATGTTTGAACTGCATTAACTCCTATTCTGTTTAAGGAGTGAGCTCCACATGGTGAGTAAAATGCCACATCGTTTTTCTCTAACAGTCTTGCTTTTACTCCTTTTACTTTTCCACACATGTTAGATCCACCGTCATACGCTTGAGACCTGCAGTCCTCAAGAGGGATGTTATTTTCGGCTAAGACAGTTAAAATTTCATTAGTAATATCTTCTCCACTTTTTCCATTACAGTTGACAAATTTCACAAACCTTCCTTTTATTTCATATTGCTTGGAGTCTTTACTTTGAATGACATATCTCAAAATAAATACGTTTTGTTCAAGATGGGATACATCAGAAGTTGCATCAACAATCAGCCCATAATAAATAGATTCTTGCCTTTCTTCAAGTATACATTTTAAAACTTTTTCACCGCAAAGTGAAATGAACTCATTTTGACTTTTCCAAGATAAGTAATGGGCTTGTCCTTTCATGTTTTTTCCTTGCAATTGTAGAGTTTTAATCTTAGCCAAGTGCTCCCTAGTGATTTCATCGTATTTTCCAATTAACTCCAAAATCCTCAGAAAATTCCCATTGTTTGCATCGCCAATTGATATATTATCTCCTTGGAAAGGCAACCCCCTTGATGTAGAAAGAGTGTCACGTCTAAAATCCGTTGTAAAATTGCTTTCCACTTTTCTGCTTCGTTCAAAATTTGTTTTTGAAGACCAATGTCAATACCTTTTGAACTAATTGATTGTTGGAGGGATTTCCATTGACAATAAGACTTACGATGGTCATTGCTATTTTCATGTTCGGGAAGTTTGTTATACAACATTTTCCACGGAAATTGAGCAGGTGAAAATCCTACGTTTCCTAATTTGCTTCTTTTTTGGCAATTAGAAAAAAGAGTGCAGGCAATGCAATGAAGTGTCTGTTTTGAAGAGCTCCAAATTAACCAGTCCCTAGGGTACTTTTCTCGATTGTTTATAGATTTAGTGTTTAGAAGATAGTTAGGAAACTGTTTTCCTGTTTTGTCTTTAGGGAATGTCTTAGCTTGACTACATAATTCTTCAAATGTTATATTGTTTTGAGAGACAATGTTCTGGCGATTAATATCACTTATAATTACCGGCCATGTGCCTGGGTCGGTAAAATCTACAATTGATTTATCATTGATAGAACTCTCGTCATTTGAAATGTCGTTTTCATTATTGCTACTTGTATTGATTGAATCTACATGTCCTACCTGCTGCACATCAGAGGAAGTCTTGCCTGTATTGTCATCAGTTTCAAACATTAATTCACTGGACACAGATACACTATCATCAGTAGCTTTAGAAGTAGATAAACTGTCACTTTTAACACTTGCATCATCATCACCACAATGAGAACGGCTATCAGTATCGTCATTCTTTTTAAAAAACTTTGTAATGTTCTGCCGGCCCAAAGCCCCTTTTGCATCTTTTATGGCTTTTAACTTCCGTTTTTGCGCCCCGGATTTGTGCTTGAAATTACTTGTAGACATAATGATTAATGATGTAGAAAAGAAACTATTACATGATTAACACAAATAATTATATGGTACACAAACTGTCATGCGGCAGAAACACACTACTGTAATCAGTACTAAGCACCTCTTAGGATCAACAATACTGACATGACTGGTGGCTGGAAATGGTGTGGACGGGTGGAGTGGTGCAAGTGAGGGTAGGGAGAGGAGAGGGGTACACTAAAAATAGCAACACCATTGACCTTGAGCCGAGTCACAGAGGGCTGGCCCAACGCCGGCGGGCAGTGTTCTGCGCATGCACAACTCGGGCTGTGTCACAACAAGGTGTCATGTGTTGCTACTTACGTCAGCTGGTTGTGGTTTGGTTAGCCTACTCACTGTTGTTGTAGATCCAGACACAGTTCGTACGCAACGCACTGCATATCCAATTCAAATTAACCAGTTTATATTACTCTGATAAAATATTTCATTGATACACATAAATGTAGTCCTATTGATTTAATTATTGTTTTCTTTCTATGACTTATTAAAAAATCCCCTAATTTTAAAATTTTTCTCCCGTTCTTATCGGTCCACGGGCCCCCTTGGCCCACGGGCCCCGTTGCCGTAGCAACGGTAGCACCGGCCATGTGGGGGCCCTGGCTGACAGGACCACGTCTATATTTCCCTTAAATAGCTAGTAACACCCTCAGTCCTATCGCTGTCACAATTCAGTGATATGGTAGATCCCCTAGTTCACCGACCTCGCACCCACGGTGACGGTTCAAGTACACTCCATAATGGTAAAAGTGTATCCCCTTTGGTCATGGCCCACGCTGACAGGACCACATATATATCTCCCTTAAATAGCTAGTAACACCCTCAGTCCTATCGCTGTCACAATTCAGTGATATGGTAGATCCCCTAGTTCACCGACCTCGCACCCACGGTGACGGTTCAAGTTCACTCCATAATGGTAAAAGTGTATCCCCTTTGGTCATGGCCCATGCTGACAGGACCACGTCTATATCTCCCTTAAATAGCTAGTAACACCCTCAGTCCTATCGCTGTCACAATTCAGTGATATGGTAGATCCCCTAGTTCACCGACCTCGCACCCACGGTGACGGTTCAAGTTCACTCCAGAATGGTAAAAGTGTATTCCCTTTAGTCATGCCCACGCTGACAGGACCACATATATATCTCCCTTAAATAGCTAGTAACACCCTCAGTCCTATCGCTGTCACAATTCAGTGATATGGTAGATCCCCTAGTTCACCGACCTCGCACCCACGGTGGCGGTTCAAGTTCACTTCATCATGGTGAAAGTGTACTACCCCCTTTAGTCATGGCCCACACGTTCAGTATCATGTCTATATGTCCCTTCAATAGCTAGCAACACCCTCAGTCCCATCGCTATTACAAATCAGTGAGACGGTGGACACCCTAGTTCATCAACCTCGCACCCACGGTGGCGGTTCAAGTTCACTTCATCATGGTGAAAGTGTACCCCCCTTTAGTCATGCCCACGCTGACAAGACCACATCTCGCGGTGTGTGGGTTTGCTTTTGAGCCTGATCTCTGAGTCATTGTGGTCTGGTTAACAATGTAATATTAATCATTGTTAGAGGTAGTGAATAATAACCAATTCATTGTTGACTTCTTGGCATTGGATTGATATCTTGTTTAATATCTCCAATGGAGGAGATTTCGATTTTCATAACGTCCATCAAGTTAAACAAATCTTGTTTCTTTATAACAATTGTTAATTAAATATCTTTTTAATATTAAGGGTCACGAAAAGTTACTCATTGGTATTTAAATAGTATACAGATTATTGAAATTGTGTATGGATGTTAACCTGATCTTAGAAAGGATGTTAACATAATCTTTGTAAAGAGGTTAACCTAATCTTCATAAGGAGGTTACCGATAAGTGTATGGCTCTGATCTTTGTAAGGAGTTCATCCTAGTATTTGTATGGAGGATAACTAATATTTATAAGGGGAGATTAACCTGCTCTTTCTAAGGATGTTAACCTGATAATTTAAAAAATGAGAATTTAATGATAAAAGGTCTACTAAATTTGTCTTTAATTTGGCAAAACATACTCTTTTTATAAATCTAGAACTAAGATTCAGTCGTTTTGTTAATATTTTATTGTGACGATAAGATTGATTTGAATTTAAATTTATGCAAAAAAAATCTTAATATGTTCTAAAATCAATGTTTTTATTCAACTCAAGATTATCGTTTGAAGAGAAATGCGATACGGTTCGTCAAGTAGAGTCAAAATAACGGTTCCAATAGCAGGCCTCTACTAAATGGAAAGCAAACATCCATACCATCGGAGTGACTGTTGTCTTTGCCACTCCCCTTATGAATGTAATAACACGCCCGGGTCTGCCATGAGAGTGAATTAACGTCATTTGGAGTCAAGGAAGTGGGTGTAAGCAAAACATCTGGAGAAGGATGTCTTGACGTAGATAGACTATTATGTAGATTTGCTCACATTGAGGAATATTTCTGTTTTGTTTTATTTTTATTTTGCTGAATGGCTGACAATTAATTATAAAACTGCGTAAAACTGGTATTTTCAAAAGAACCATTTTTTTGTAATTTTACCTGTTTATTTTCATTTCTTGTATAGACAGATTTACATCGAATTTATCACAGTCTTTATAGCAAAAAGAAAACATACATAGCAAGATCAACTTAAGGTAATTTATTAAAATTTAACATTCGTCCCCTCTATTCATACGTGAATAAATTATAAACATAATTCTTAATTAAGAGTCAGGCCAAATGAGTGATCTCCCAGTTATCAGTATAGAAACTCTGTAAGCTTTAAAACCTCACAAGGAAGGTTCATTGATAGGTCTAATAGGGTAAATCCTTGATAGTTGAACATCAATCTGCGAGGGAAGGTGGATCACAGGTTCTCCCCCACTATATTGACAAATCCGTAGTCATCCCTGCCTATATAGGTGAGCCAGTGTCGAGTTATACTCAGCGGATTCTCATATATGAGTCGCCGACACAAATTTGTGCGTATTCTAAGATAATACGAGTGTAGAATAAGTGCAGATGACATGTGTATTCTTGTCATAGTATGATTAGGGTAGACTCGGCCGTCCACTACTAACCTAAACAAATGATTGCAGTCCGATGAGTGACTTAATTTGAGGGAATGTTTGTAAGACGTCTTTTACAATGGTACTATTCCTCGCCCCTCGCCCACCGCCGCTTCTAGACAATCATAAACATTTTAATATACTAACTGATTTCGACTTATGCTCAGATTGGGTAATTTATTGATAGTCCAATAGCTAAGGAAACTAGGGACTCCAGACTTACATAGATTCCAAATCACGTAGTATTGGTCTGATTTTCAGCTAATTGACAAACCTGATAATCAGTTATCTTCTCTAGGCAGCATATGTACACTAATTACTACCCAACATGCACTCTGCAGACTTTTGTAGTAGGATAAGCAAGCGCAGAGAACCACTCTGGAGTGAAGCAAGACGGCTAGTAGAATATAAAAGCTAATTATTTGTTGTTTCTATCTAGGAAGTTATAATATATTGATTGAAATTAATTTTGGTTATGCGATTTGACCCACAAATTTGAAAAATTTCGGTGTGAAGTTTGTACTAGTTTTTTTAAAAAACTATCTAGAATTAAAGGGAGCTGTTAGTGTAACTTTTAGCTGTAAATTAAAAAGTTATTTTGAGCTTAAATAGTTCAGTAGGTGAGTCGTAGTCTCACCGGCCGGCTCGACGATCGGGTGAGGAGGGCGCGTTTAGTTCAGAGACGTCTCCTAATCCGATGGGTATCACTCGCTAGCGGCTGGTCTATAGAGGCATGTTTGTGAATACCAGTGCCTCGTGTGAGGACACATTTAAATTTTCCGTATGATGTGGCTCAGAGAAGAGGCAGAGGTCAATCTAATAGTGCGCTGAATGTGAGTGCAGTAGTTAGTATTTCTCCAGCTTGCCATGCGATGACAGGATCAGCACCATGTAAGTTCCTCCCAAATCCTCAAGGATAAAGGCGGCAATTTTTATTATAGATGTATAAAGATTTACAGTAGTTGTAATCTATTTACAAGAGCCGATAAGGTGTTCGCTGCGGCCATAAGAAAATGACCTCTGTTTATTTTTTCTCTGTAGACGTAATTTCTAGAATGTAGAGGCAGAGCAGGGTTCAAAAATGTAATGGCTTACAAACAGCTTTGCATTATCTTCTGAACTGTAATCCAGATAGTAGTCACGTAGTTTTTGGGAAATTAGTTATATATCAGTGACTAAGTTTTCAAAAACACCCAACGAAATGTTAAATACATAAGAATACCGTTAGCCTCCAGCTGAAAAGCTCCTCCACGAGTAGAAAGAAGGGTTAATGACTCGCTGGAGCCACACCCTGGTGGGTAATTGCCATGACCTTAAAGATTCATCACCCGGCCTTGACGTGGGCAAAAAGTAGGCTACCTTGATTGGAAGTGTGACAAAGATAGAGCGGAATTCACGAACTAGAATGTGGGCCTAGAAGTCATAGAGTACCTTGCACAGTCCAGTCATAGAGCTTTAACTAAACAATAACCACTATTAATTTGATAAATTATCATGAAAATTGTGGAATTCCCAGCGATTGTGTAATGTGTTTATTATTTCCTTTAAATATAGAGCCGAAAGTTGAAGGCATTTTCATTTGTTCACGATTGTATAAGCGTTTTATTTAACATTTGTTAGTTCAACTAATTTTTGACTGTGTACTTTAAAGCATTCTCTAAAAATATAGATATTAACTGTATAATAAAACCTGTAGGCTATATAACAATTGAAACACTCTCAGACACGAGGAAAAGATGAATACATTTTTATTCACAGATCTTTAGGATGGTTAGAAGCAGACTCACAAAAACAAATATACAAAAAAATCAAAATGTGGTTTAAGAAATAATCTAAAACCGAAACAAACTCAGGAATGTGATAAAAAGCCAAAATCAAAGGTTCCATGAAAAGAATAAACACAAAATAGGAACAAAATGTCCGAATACGGAAAAGAGCCACGAAAAAATTGAAAAATAATGTATAAAATAGAAGGGAGCAAATACACACAAAAGTAATTAATTTGCCGTTTCCCAAAGTGGATGATCCTAAAAAAGTATGTAGAAAAAATTATTAATTATGACAGGAACTATTTCCTGAAGAAAAGCATTTATGCAAAAGGGGTTTCTTAATCTTTAGAAAGGTTACAAGCATATATTATTCATGCAATCTTCAAGATATGGAACCTAGATCTTTTAAGCTTTACGTGCCATATTTTTCAAAGACCAACGTTCATAAGATCGGATCACAAAGGAGAATATATCTCCTACAATCAGCGAACCGAGGCCGCAGGTGCATTCTCCTTATCTACTGCAGCTCCCGAGAAACTGGTAAATTATAAAGGTAGCGGCTCGAGATTATCAAGTAAGCGGATTATAGGTGATCGGCAGAGAATTGAAATTAGCGCTATCCTAACGACCTCAGGAGTAGCGTTAATTCGATAGCCATCAAGGATAAGTCCTGGCGCTCCCAGCCGCACCCTGAGACGTGGCCGTTGAACTTGTTAGGGTCAGAGCAGGTGTCAGCAGTAACAGAATTAACGGGAATGCTGTGTTCAGCCTACACAGCTGACCAGTGTGTCTCTGGTCCATGTGTGGGTTGGGGAGAAGCACGAATGGCAACGTTAATGTTGATCTCCAGCTGGAAGGATCTGAGTGCTTTATGGTCCTGTTTAATCAGTAATGCAGATCAAAAACATCACGAGGCCTCACCATGACTATAAAATTTAATTATAGACCAGAATTTTAAAGCAGATACCTGATTATGCTTGAAAAACTTGGAGTAATTAAGGATGATTTCGTAGCACTATCAATGAAGTCTGTTCTACCAACTTAATATGAACGGAACTAAGTATAAACACTTCGTAACTGAAGTTGGAGAGACACGATTACAATTTTAAAAAAGTGAACTAAATATATTTTCAACAATAATACCAAATGGAAAGTCGAATGGTAGTAAAAAAAAAAAAAAAAAAAAAAAAAAAAACTTATAATTGGCGTTGATGCTTTACTTATACAAAAATCGTACGCCGTTTCATTCCCATTTGGTTATTAAACATCAAACCACGCATATTTAAAAATCACCTTCAATTTGCTGATACAATAGAATGCTTAGGTGTAAGAGCAGACTACGAAGTTCTAGCCTCGCCATTTGTATATACAATCAAGATATTTTCATTTCATTTCAAACAACGTAAACCTTCTGGTAACAATGCTTGTATGACAGTTGAAGTAATTTGAAACAAACAGAACCTTTGTTGCCATTTGTTCTAGAGTCAAAGAAGATAAAATTAAAACTTAAAATATTAAAATCTTTCTGTGTATTGGTAAAAATGGGGGTAAATGTTTACAATATTACTATTTTTTTCAACTTTATTCGCCAGTTCACATGGACGTACAGGCCTGAGCGTGAACTTACTTCAGCTCAGTTGGGGGTTAGAACCTTGGAACCTGCCCTCCACAGTCAAGCCTTAACCTCTGACTACCAAACCTTCTTAGATTACCCACCCATACATGTACGGTGATAGTAGTCCACTAACCTGCCATGAACGTTATACATACATATAGGGGCAGAGAGCACTTTTTACTATTGTATAAAATGAAAAATATACACTAAATTATCATATGAAGACCAAAGAAAATTTGCTATATTCAATGCGATAAATCTTTAATCAATAGACAAAAGCCATCTAACCATGCAAATTGTTTAATATTTTATTACTAAGGTGGATACTATAGTTTATTAAAACTACGGACATTGGTGTCAGAGATGTCAGGTATAGTAGTTTAGAACCACCATTAGAATGTTCGTTTATGGCATACCATATATGTTTGCGGTCAAACGGGTCGTGAGCATGCTTCATCCGGAATACCAAGTTTGGAGAGGCAGTTGGTTTCCGCCAGTAAATTAACTCCTGTAATGTTGAAATACGTAACTGTCTTCAGTAATAGGGTATAATAGATGTGTACATACTCAAGCTAACTAGTAATTAGCGATCTTCACGCCTCTACAGTTCAAAGTCAGGGCTCTCTATGCCTTTTTAGTCTACCTCTAGAATGCTAATTGAAAGAGAACAGCTTCCCAGCCCACTCGTCTTAACTACCCACAAAATTACCGCAGATAACTGCATGTTTATGGCTTTGAGATGTAATTTTACTTTGGAACTCATCATTATAAATTATGTGGTTAGGGCGAGTTTCAGCCTACTCAGTATTAAAATGACAGAAAGAGGAAAGTAATCACTTTTTTAAAACACCAAGAAACCAGAACCGCAGAGAAAAAATGAGCAAAAGTAGTTTGTTACGGCAGCAGCGAACACCTCAGGGACCACAGATGTAATCTTTATAAATTTACAGAAGTAATTAATACGATTATACCTGATTTAGAGGGGAATAAGGGGAAAGACTGACAATGAAGTCGACCCTGCAGTCCACACAGATAACTGTCTACGTGATACCCCAAGTTTGTCGATATCTACACCCATTAGTGAACTTTTGGATGTGACCTCTGTTTCTTTCTTATCTACGCCACAGAGTTAAGTTTTTAAATAAAAAACTAATACACCTTTCCAGCATGGAAATGAATACTTCAAACTTTGGATACTAAGTTCCAAGTTTCGTATCTCCAACTGAGCTGACGGAAGAACTTCACGCAGACACCCGTGTTTACTAATATACATATTTAAATGTGATTAGTGGTAGATTTCATCGAATTTATCTAAGAATGGATTTTCTTGCGTTTAATTTTGTTGACCGCATCAGGATTTCGGTCAATTGTATAGAATACGTTCTGCCACATAGAATAAAGAAAGAGAGGTCGCATCCAATAGTGCGCTGAATATGTGTCAAGTAGTTATTTCTCCAGTTTGCCATGTGATGGCAGGGCAAGTACCTTGTCAATCTCCTCTTATATTCATTCAAATTATCAAGGAAGAATGTAGAAATTATTACTATAGATGTATAAAGATGTACATCAGTTGAACTAATTTGTTTGTATAAATGATCATTGGTGAGAGTGGTTGACTAGGTATTAGTTTGGTTGTCAACTTGACAGTCATATAATGGTTGACTTGAAAGTTGTTCAAAACTTGAAGAGAAACATTTAATAGTTGTCTTGAAAGTATTTTAACTGTTGGTGTATGAAGAATACGGGTGTAGACAATGTAATAGGCTGAAAATATCAATTGAATGCCAACTAACGCAATAGAGTTCATCTAGTTCAAGGTCAATTTTGACTCAGAGTACTGTGACGTGATTATGGTATTAACCGTGTTTTGCTCTTCCTTCGCAGAAAACCAAAACTACAATCAGATTCGTCACAATTATATGCTATTTCTTTCCTGTCCCAAATGGACCTCTTACCGGACGGTGACACGCCAAATCTCCGCCGGACACTGCAGAGATTTCACAACTAGATTGTGGCGTATTCAAGGTCGTGCAATCAGTGGAGTACAATATTGTTGACCCCTATCGGTTACAATGTAAGATATACCAGAAATATGTTAAATTACAAGGCTATACAAAACTTTCAATGTACGTTAAGGATATTGGTGAGATAGTTTGAAACATTTTTGCAACGCACAAAGAAGCAAGCAGTAGTAGCGCAGTTCTATAACCCAGCAACATAGGGATTAAAAGTTGTGGATATTGTAGGTTCTAAGATGCTTAATACCGACACGGCGTCCGCTTAATGGCTGCTATCGCCTACGACACTACTAGTGTAGGGATGGTCCTCAATGGCCGAATGTTGTGTAGGAAAGAGAACAGTGTATCAAACTTGTAAATTAGCTGAAAAACAGTATAACATACTACGTGGTTGAGATCCCACGTGAAAAACGTAACTTTGTACAAATTATTTATATAATTATACAAGGTGGAAAAAATATGGAAACGCTTTCACAACTTTTGTATAACTTCACTTGTAAAAGTGAAATCTTGTACTTCATCATGGTAACAAAGAGCACACTTTTTGTTGGCATTAGTTTCATTTCATTTTTTCTAGGGGATGGCCCAAGGGGAGAACGAAAATATTCAATGTAAGCCTAAGTCTAGTTTAGTATTAAATGATAGGTCTGTTCAAGAGAAATTAATTGCCACAAACCGTATTTCGAAAGGTTTATTCTTTCCAGAGTATCGGTCTTTTGAATTTCAAAGTAAATAATTTTAACGATATTATTTCTCCACTATTTAACGGTTTCAGGTACATTATTATGACTAAAAGTTATACTATACGGAACATAATTATTAAAAAATAATTTAATTATCAAATTATTTTTTTTCTACCCTGTATACTAAAAATCAAAACTAGGTATGTTAAATGTAGTATATTAGTAGATAGTCCGTTTTAGGTATGAGTGCCAAAAGGAAGATAGTAACTAACATTTGTTGTCAATAATTTGGTATGCTGTCAGTATGTATGCTTGATCAGAGGCGAATTATAGATATAGAGATGGGACTGACACTAGCCACGAAAGGAGGTCTGGTAACAAAAGAAGTAATCCGGAGAGAATGAAATGATCAGTGTGGGACGAACGATAGGAAGTGCGTACGGAACAATGGGACGTGACAATCACTGTACAGTTACTGCTGAGGGGAACAATGTCTGGAACCCCGAGCTAACGACAAGTTGGCAGAGAAGAATCGAGGAAAAGAAATTACGAATTGCCTTTTGGCACCATTATCTAGGTTATTTATAGAAATTTTACTACTTTAAAAGAGATAAAATCACGTTTTCTTTTCTTTTTTTCAATATACAGGGTGTCCAGCTTCTACTGTTACATATTTTAGAGGATGTGTTATGTGTTTTTTTGTTTACAAATACTTAAATATCTCAAAAACCGTTTTACATACAATACTGAATGTTGGAATGAAAGTTGATCTTAGAAAACACATTTCATGTAAAAAAAAGCAGTTTATCTAAGATTATCATTTAAAAAATGGTGGCTCTCTAAAAACTTCAAAGCCAAATATATATAAAAAAATTAAAATCCAGTATTTGTAGACTATGCCAAATTCAACGATATGCTCATTTACAAGATCGGGTGATAAATAACAGAGAAATCTTATTTTTTTGTGACTGAAAAAAAAAAAAAATAATTTTTCCCTGTGTTTTTATCATCGGAGTTTTTAAATTGGCATATTGTTGAAGTTGACTCAATGTAGTCTACAAATATTGGACTTTCAAATTTTTGGGTAACATATGTATTTTTTTTATTTTTATATTTGACATTTGACTCTTAGATTGTGTATATTAACTTTCATACCAAAATTCAGTATTGTTTGTAAAACGGTTCTTAAAACATTCTAAATAAAAAACAAAAATAATTTAAAAAAAATAAAACACGTACAGACACACAAACAGAAAACGAATCGAGAAAATACATATGTTAAGTGACTTTATTTGCTTGTATTAACCTAACAAACAATCCTCTAAAACATGAGACAGTTGAAGCACCCTGTATATGATACTGATTATTTTTGTCATATGCATATAAAGACAACAGTCAATTTTTTAGTTTGCGTATATAGACAGATAACAAATTTGTACAGTTTGCCGGTGGGCAGGCGGGGACATTTAGGGTGAGATAGTGCAGAAAACACGTTGTGTGTGTTAGTGAAGCAGGCTCTTTGCTACTCCTAACGACAGTTTAGAAGAAATCCAGTACCAAACTCTTTGGAGAGCTCAAATGGGTACTTGGTTTAACACCGTTCGACTCTGATGTTTAGCGATTGGGGACTGCTGGAGATGAGGAAATGTCAGGAGCATAAATGGTTGAGTAAAACAATGCAGCAATATATTTTTGTAATTAGATACTTTTGAATGTTAGTCTATTGGATTCCAGTAGTATTATAAAAGCTTGCTTAAAATAAGAGTGTTCATCCAGGCTCCGATTGAGCGCTCCAAGGAATTTAGTTATATATTTCACGCAACTGTCGTTAGGAGTAGCAAGAGTCTGCTTCACTATAAACATACAATGTGTGTCCCTCCCCTCTCCCACCCTCACTGTCTCTGCCTGCCCCACCTTAAAAATCACACAAGAGTGCATTATTCCCTCATTTATCTAATAATGACGTTTATTGATCTTCTCTTTCAGCCAAAGATAATTGTATGACATTTTAACTCAACATTTTTACTCAGTAATGCTATAGAATTTTATTGAACAATTCAGTAATTTATAGAAAAATAATTGGTTCACTTAAAACTTTTTTTGTAAGTTTTATTTTTAATTAGCTTGTTTAGTACATTTTGTTCACTTTATACTCAACATTTAAATTAAATATACCGCAAAGATTCTTAATTAGTTATGTACTGAGAAAGCAAGACCAAATTAACTTCTTTTGGTAGTCATATCTCCACAAAGAAATATGGATGACATTTCCCTGATTATTAACTGATAAGGAGACTAACACTTGAAAAAGTTAAACAATATAATTATAGTTAGTTAATTATTTAAATAATAATTAGTTAATAATATTAAAAAAAATTAATGGAAAAAAAATAATTACTGACCAAACACTCGTATACAGAACAAGGATATATAATACTAAAAAAAACAAAATGTCACGGTCTTTGACTTTCTTTTTTGAACTGGTATAACCAAAAGTGAAGAAAGCTTGCTGTCAATCTGACCGTTAAAGTCATTTACATAAACGAATATCAAAGACTACACCCTTAATTTTATTACAATATATAGAGATAATATAAGGAAATAACGTACGATGTTCACCCTTTTACCATTGTTAGTTACATACATAAGTTTGGTAATAATTATAATAAAGAATCTTAATTTTATAAATTTTAAAGATTTTGCAAAAAACTTTGAGAGTAATTATTTCATACATTTTATTCATTTATGACTGAAATGTAGCCAAAAAGTCAAAAAAACTGTGGAAGTTTTCTTGAATTGATCCAATTAGTAAACAAATAATGTAATTAATTATTTTAAAAAATTTTCTTTATAGTAGTTTATTGGATTTTTATATATTTCGAATTATTCTTGGTTTACTTCTTCGTGTTGTTTGTTTTTCATTTTAAATCGCAGGATCACAATGTATAAAATATTCTTTTTTCTGTCCCATCCTGACAATACTATAGTCACTAAGGATAGTACTATAAGTTACAATAATCTTAAAAATCAATATTACAATTAATTACAGATAGATATATCTCTAATAGGAATGTTTGTGTCAGTAGGCTAGTTTGATTAGTAAGTGAGGTCTGCTTCTACAGCTGGTGGCTCTAGCTGCGTTACATTTAACTAATAGCGATCAACTTCTGAATCTCCAAACAGCTGATAATTAAACGTTAGATATGACAGTTCAAAATGTTCGGATTCCTTATGGAGTTTACCATTGAGATAAGAACTTTTTTAATACGCATTAAAAAAATGACCTAACCTGCAAACATTGCCACGTACACTTGGAAAATGTGTGCTTAGCTATTATTTCCGCCCCCCCTATTTAACGCATTGTGTATTAAATTTATAACACATAAATTAAAACAAATTTGTTACTATTTTGTCACATATAATTTGATGTTAGCAGTACAGTTACCATTATCAGCTGTTTAAGTCAACATCCAATTCAGATCGACAGCTGATATTGGTAACAGTGGTGCCAAAATTAATTTATCTGTGACAAAATAGTAACACATTTGTTTGAATGTATGACTAATAATGTAATACATATAATAGGGAAAACATATTTAATGCGTTAAATAGGGTAAAAAAGAATAGCTAAGTATGCATTTCCCCAAATATTACAGTATACATCGACTGGTTTGGCCAAAAAATGAGGTGGCCCATTTAAAAAGACACCCTGTATATATGTGTCTCTGTATTACACTAGTTACGGTTTTTGTTAACGTAACGGAACATTTTTAGAAATAGAACATTAATTTTATAGTTTAATACGAATCTGTTTCACAAGCATTTTGTTGTTTTATTGTTATTTTTGTTTTGTTTTTCTACATGTAATGAGAATAACTAAACAAGGCAGCGAGCAACGAAGTTAAGCAAGATATAACAGCCAGGTTGGTACCCAGCAATACAGGCGAATCTGGGGCTCGAAACCCGCCTTGAACGCTGCTTGAAGGGTTTCAATTAAGTCATAGGTACATGACACCATTAACCCTTCTACATGACCCATATTAACCCTTGTACATGACCCATATTAATCCATAAATGGATTTATAAATTCCAACAAGTTATACTAGTGCCTAAGACACTTTGTATAACTTAATTCTATAATTGAGTTATAATTACTGCAAATGAAGTATTTCAGTATGTTAATTTTTATTCAGCATTAAAACTAAACAATACGTGCATATTTATATTTATAAATATGTATATTTATATTGCCACGCATTTATAGATATCTACAAATAATATTACCAAATTAATAGGTTCAAATCAGGAATTAGATAATGGAAGATCAACATTTATTTCTATTAACGAAACATATATTTAATCAATAAAGTAAAAATTAATCCTGGTAATATTATGTTCAGTATTCATAAATATATAAATAATACTGTAAATATTTCGTCAAATACAAGCTGATTAAAGTCTTTTATAGTAATGACTTGGTTACTAAAAAACGTAAAGTTGTCTTCACCCAATTAAAAATCGTCTTCCTTATTTATGGTGGCAAATAACAGTAAGAAAATGTATAAATTATAGCTACAAAATTATATATATATATAAACAAGGTGATACAGTTTAACAATGATAGATACATAGTTTTAACTAACAAAGACATCCCATTATTCAACAACAGATAATCCATTTTATAAAACGTTATCATAAAGGCGTTTTATTACCTTTTTTTGAAGACCAATCGAAATATATATACATATATATATATTTTAGTAACATCATACACGATGGTTTAATATATTGGATATGTATGTAAATACAAGTGTCATATTACTGCTTGGAATACGAATGACTAAGTTTTTTATTCATATTTCATTTATATTAATTATATTAAGTACTTATATTTTTGATGTGGAAGGATTAAAACAATAGTTTTTAATACTAGGATGATTAGTAATAATACTTAAGTTGGTTGTAAATAAAAAATCAGGTTATTTAAATTAAAAAAGTAAAGTAAGATAGTCTAATTTAAAAATTATACTTTTTATAGAGTAAACAGGTTTTCATTACTGTATTCAAATACTAATAGAAATAAAGTAAATTGAGAAGTAATTATTTGACAAGATAACAGATATAAGTTATAGTAAATGAAACAACCTCCTTTAAAATTAAAATAAGTGGACTGTTTTTTAATAGCTGAAGCAAAAAAATATTTATTTTCTCATCAATGGAGATAATAAAGGTAAGTACTCACAGTAGCGTACATCGTGGAAGAGAGGCGCGCACTGAATAGCGGGACCGGGGCAGCACGCTTATAGCAGGGACCTGCCTTCAAGGCCACATGCCGCAACACCCAGAGCAGGTCACTGGGGGACCTGAGGAGTCTTCTGTCCTACCGGTGGATCATTGTGTCCCAGCCACATGCCGCAACACCCAGAGCAGGTCACTGGGGGACCTGAGGAGTCTTCTGTCCTACCAGTGGATCATTGTGTCTCACACACATGCCGAAACACCCAGAGCAGGTAACTGGGGGACCTGAGGAGTCTTCTTTCCTACCGGTGGATCATTGTGTCCCAGGCACATGCCGTAACACCCAGAGCAGGTCACTGGGGGACCTGAGAAGTCTTCTGTCCTACCGGTGGATCATTGTGTCTCAGACACATGCCGCAACACCCAGAGCAGGTCACTGGGGGATCTGAGGAGTCTTCTGTCCTACCAGTGGATCATTGTGTCTCACACACATGCCGCAACACCTAGAGCAGGTCACTGGGGGACCTGAGGAGTCTTCTGTCCTACCGGTGGATCATTGTGTCCCAGGCACATGCCGTAACACCCAGAGCAAGTCACTGGGATACCTCAGGAGCCTTCTGTCCTACCAGTGGATTATTGTGCCCAGCCATATGCTACAACACCCAGAGCAGGTAACTGGGGAACCTGAGGAGTCTTCTGTTCTACCAGTAGATCATTGTGTCCCAGGCACATGCTGCAACACCCAGAGCAGGTCACTGGGGGACCTGAGAAGTCTTCTGTCCTACCAGTGGATCATTGTGTCTCAGACACATGCCGCAACACCCAGAGCAAGTCACTGGGATACCTCAGGAGTCTTCTGTCCTACCAGTGGATCATTGTGCCCAGCCATATGCTACATTACCCAGAGCAGGTCACTGGGGAACCTGAGGAGTCTTCTGTTCTACCAATAGATCATTGTGTCCCAGGCACATGCTGCAACACCCAGAGCAAGTCACTGGGGGACCGGAGAAGTCTTCTGTCCTACCAGTGCATCATTGTGTCTCAGACACATGCCGCAACACCCAGAGCAGGTTACTGGGGGACCTGAGGAGTCTTCTGTGGATCATTGTGTCCCAGATGCATGTCAGATCACCCAGGACACACGCAGGACAGGGGGGGACCTGAGGAGTCTTTTGTCCTACCAGTGGATCATTGTGTTCCAGACGCAGGTCAGAACACCCAGAGCAGGTCACTGGGTAGACCTGAGGAGTCTTTTGTCCTACCAGTGGATAATTGTGCACCAGCCACATGCTGCAACACCCAGAGCATGTAACTGGAGGACCTGACGACTCTTCTATACTACCAATGGGTCATTGTGTCTCAGTTATGAGTATCATGTCTCTAATGCATATAAAACATCTTTTTAACATTTCCATCTACGAAATAAGGTTGTTACAGAAAGCATCTGTACACTCTCGAGTCTCTTCCGTCTGGAAGAAGTATTTACTATACTAGAAGAGACATTCTAAACATTTAAAATTTCTTATTTCTCATTGTAGTCTACAGAATCAGTCTGTTAGAGAACCTGCTATTCTTTCCTCTCTTTGAGCAGTCGTTACTTTTGTAGAAGAGGCCTTATAATCATACAAACTCTTCTTTTATATCATTGTTGTCTACAAAATCAGTCTGTTATAAGGAGTTCTCCATACAAACCCCTGAGTTTCTACTTTCTAAAAGAAGTTACTACTGTAGATGTGATTATCTGTACATACAAACATTTCCACCTAACGAATCAGTCCATTAGAGAAAGCTTTCTGTACTTCCCATTTATTTAGCGAGTAAATACCAACCAATCGCTCACTTGGAGCTTAGGATTTTGGACCATGAAATTCATAGCCCGAAGCTTTAACCATTGATCGTACACATCTTGCGCTCTATTTTACTATAAATCACTACTTATTTACAATTTTGTTAGGGAAAGGTACGATGTGACTGTCGAACATTCGTACAGCTCCCTGCCAAAAACTACTATGGTTGTGTGCTGGACTCATTGGCTAAAACTACGAAGTGTAGAGTGTAACTTCCAAGATTCACAGTTCTAACTGATCTGCTAATGATCGTTACTTCAATCAATAAGTAAATTTAACGCAAATTCCTGCTTACAATGTTAACTTGTGAGTGAATATTTTATGTCTAACTATGATTAAGTATTTCTCTCAGATCTCTCTTACAGGTCTCTGATTAGTTATTTGTCATAAAAATATATTAGTGATCTGCTCTATGGATTATCATAAAAGTTTATTTCATCATATAATTTTGCACTAATCCGCATTGATTAAGTGTGCTAAGTTTATTGTGGATCCGGTTTGGATGAGTAGAGCTGTATCATGACCAACTTTGCGTGAGGAACAATCCTGGAAGACGATCCTCCTTTTAGATGTCCCACCGTAAATCCTTCTTATCCTGCATATCGTATTCCAAATCTCTGATCAGTTCAGAGATTTCGTCTTGCAAAATCGGTTAAAATTATAAAACATACTTATGTATTAGACCAGTTTTATAATATTCGTGTATATTTTAGGTGGGTCGTTGGAACAATAATGTGTAATACAAGCTGGATTTTTAAGCTCAAATTTGAAATGACCAGAAATAAGGACTAGAAATAAAAGTCCAGTACTTTATACCCAGGCGACAATGCTTTCAGTCACAAAAACATTTGTTTCCTCTGTTATTCACGACCCGATCTTTTGAATTGACATGCTGTTGAAATTGGCATAAAAAAAGGCTATAAATTTTGTATTTTGCCTTTTTTTTGTAAAATCTGTATAGTTTTTAGTTATTTGACTTTAACATTTTTAGACAGCCCCCTTTGTTAGACTAATAATCTTAGAAATTCAGCCTTTTTATATGAAATGTGTCCTTATAAAATTAACTTTCAAACCAAAGCTCAGTATTATATGTCAAACAGCTTTTAAGACATTTTGTAAAAAACACAAACAAACACACAGACTGAAACCTAAACAAGATAGGGCACATGTTATGTGGTATTATTTGCTTGTGTTGACTGGACAAACAATCCTCTAAAATATGCGACTGTCGAAGCTGGACACCCTTTATAATAGGTATTTAAATCTTAAAATAGAAACTCACAATGAATAACTTTTTAATTTACATAAAACTAATACGTTTAACGCAGTATTAGGTAACTTAGAATAAAATTAATATGTTGTTTAGGAATTCTATGTTCTCAAAACATATGATACAAAATTTATGTTAGTACATTTTGATTACAAATAAAATATCTTTGTAGTTTAATGAAAATAACATTTTCGTTAAAAAAAAAATTGGACTGAATTCAAATTTATTCATACTGTTACACATTTATAATTGCAAGTAACTAACCGAGATACTGATTTCCTTATTGATTCAATATAATAAATATAACTAACTCTGAATATTATACGTGCACGAAATGTTTTTAGGCCACTTTCAGTCTGGACTTTAAGTGGGATCCGTCAACCATTTGTCACCGGAACATCAATCAAGGCCACTTTCTAAGTAGTACAGAGCAACTCTTTGTTATACTCATCTTCGATCTCCCGACCTACAACTCATCCACATGAAGTCATATCCTGGACATACGTATCTAAGATAAACAATAAAATTAATTGTGATCAGGTACTGCCTTATTGAAATTTTTCATGTTAGGGTTTCTTCAGACATTTCAAGTATTTTAAGAAACAAACACAACGTTTCGATAGGTACTAAACTGTGTTCGTCTTCAGGTGTTACTATCTTACACCTACATTTGAACACTAGTTTTTTTCTTTTACTAAACCATAGTAATTTAAGAAAAACGCTTAAAACGTACAACAAACAAAGAATACGCGTTTTCTTAAAATTTACCCAGAACATATAAGTATGTTGTTTTTAAGAGTTTTCTTAAATGGCTATGGTTAATTGAAAAGAATACTAGCGTGTAAAATTAAGGTTAGGTAGTTAGTAACAAATGAAGACCAGAAGAGTTTTTTAGCTGTTGTGTTTGTTTCTTAAACCACTTGAGGCCTTAAAAATATCCATCAGTTTTACCTTTAAAAATACACATGTTTTTAATCTAGAACTGTAATTTCATTGTTTATGCTTTATTTACGCGTTTAAAATGTAACTTATATATATATAATATAAAGTTAAAAATTAGGGCTACTTACGTATTTTAGGATGTAATAAAATTAAAAAAAAACTGAGTACCCTTATATTTTTTTTATTAAAACTCAATACACAACATGTTTCAACTTTTTGGTCATTTTCAAGTGTAAATTAAGTAATTAAATTAGGTATATAATAATTCTTTAAATAAAATTGTAAAACATGTGGTTTTTGTAAATATTGATGAATATGGATAAGTTGGTGATGTTTTTAGTTATAATTTTTAATGTTTCGAATCTTATCAAAAATAGGGTTTGTATAAAATTGATGTGTGTGTTCAACATATTCATTGGATTTTCTTTTTGTGCTAAAGAAATTTTTTTGGCATGTAATTTTTCTGTTGCATTCATTTTCTTGCCCTTTTTCATAAAATTTAATATTTTCATGTTTTCTTCCATTTTTGTGTACGTGTGGTCTGTAGAGAGCAAGTGTTCTGCGAATGTGGATTTCATTGTAGTTGTGTTATAGCTTCTGAGAGCTTGTATATGTTCTTGAAAGCGTGTTTTGAATGGTCTTCCAGTTTGTCCAATGTAGAATTTATCACAGTCTGTACAATTAATTTTGTAAATACCTGATTTGCTGTAAATGTTGTCATTATTATGTTCTTTTTGAGATTTTTTATCTAAAATGTTGAATGTGTTGTAGCGTGTGGTGAAACTTAGTTTGTAATTTGTATTTTGAAAGGTTTTTCGAATAGCTTTGTTTAGGCTTGTGTTATATGGTACGTTTATAAATTTGATCTTCTTTGGGTCTTGATTTGTTGAGCTGTTATTTCTTTTCTTCTTTTTGTTTCTTATTAGTTTGTCAATCATGTTTGGTTTGTATCCGTTTTTTATTGCCAAATAATTTATTATATTTTTTTCTTCAGTGAAGTGTTTCTCGTTCATTGGTATGTTTATTAGACGATTTATCATAGAATGGAAAGTTGATAATTTGTGTTGCCAGGGATGATTGGATGTAGATGGTATTATAAGGTCGGTTTGTGTAGGTTTTCTGTTGATTTTGAATGAATGTTTATTGTTGATTTTGGTAATTGATAGATCTAAATAATTGATTACATCAAGTTTGGGCTTCTTTAGTGAATTGTATTTTGGGGAACATAGAATTTAAATAAGATAAAAAATCATTACTTTCTTCCAAGTTTCCATCAAATAAACAAATAATGTCATCTACATATCGGTACCAGTATATAATTTTGTTTCTGAATGGGTTGGATGGGTGCATTATTTTCTTTTCTTCCAGATAGTGTATAAATATATTTGAGAGAAGACCTGATAATGGAGAACCCATTGCTAGACCATTTGCCTGTTTGTAGTATGTTGTATTAAATTGGAAATAATTTTGATCCGTACAAATTTTTGGTAATGTTGTGATGTCTTTTATTTCTTGGTTGTTCAATGAGAGATTTTTCTTCAAATCATTTTCTAGAATTTGTAATGCTTCTTGAGGGGGTATGTTTGAATACATGTCTTTTATGTCAAATGAAAGAAATAAACTGTTTTTAGGTATGTGAATGTTATCAATCTTGTTGACGAGATCTATTGTATTTCTTATGTTATAATTTGTATTCCAAACAATGTTATTTTGTATAGTTTTGTTCAGATATTTACATAATTTGTATGTTGGTGCGTTTCGAAAATTAACTATAGGTCTGATTGGTATGTTGAGTTTATGTGTTTTTGGGTATCCTTTCATTTGTGGGGTCTTTGGGTTGATCATTTTAAGGTTATTTTGTTCTGCTTTTGATAGAGTTTTATAGCGTGTTATTGTATCATTTGTTCTCTTCAAATAGTCTTGTGTTGGATTTTTGTTTAATTTAATGAATTCGTTGTCATTGATTAAGTCCATAACTTTTTTATCATAATCTACTTTCTTAATCATGACAACTGTGTTTCCTTTGTCTGCTTTTGTTATAATAGCATCGTTTGTTTTTAACTTATCTGAGATAGATTCTATCAATTTCATTTCTTGTTTTGATGTTTTTTGTATTAGTGATTTGGTTGGATTTAAATTTCTTTTGTTCAGTTCATGAATAAAATTGTGTTGTAGTGGTTCTTGATCTGTATTGTCTGTGTTTTTGATTGCAATGAATATAAAGAATGCAAAGAAATAACAGCTCAACAAATCAAGACCCAAAGAAGATCAAATTTATAAACGTACCATATAACACAAGCCTAAACAAAGCTATTCGAGAAACCTTTCAAAATACAAATTACAAACTAAGTTTCACCACACGCAACAACACATTCAACATTTTAGATAAAAAATCTCAAAAAGAACATAATAATGACAACATTTACAGCAAATCAGGTATTTTCAAAATTAATTGTACAGACTGTGATAAATTCTACATTGGACAAACTGGAAGACCATTCAAAACACGCTTTCAAGAACATATACAAGCTCTCAGAAGCTATAACACAACTACAATGAAATCCACATTCGCAGAACACTTGCTCTCTACAGACCACACGTACACAAAAATGAAAGAAAACATGAAAATATTAAATTTTATGAAAAAGGGCAAGAAAATGAATACAACAGAAGAATTACATATATATTTAGCACAACAAGAAAATCCAATGAACATGTTGAACACACACATCAATTATACAAACCCTATTTTTGATAAGATTCTAAATATTAAAAATTATAACTAAAAACATCACCAACTTATCCATATTCATCAATATTTACAAAAACCACATGTTTTACAATTTTATTTAAAGAACTATTATATACCTAATTTAATTACTTAATTTACACTTGAAAATGACCAAAAAGTTGAAACATGTTGTGTATTGAGTTTTAATAAAAAAAAATATAAGGGTACTCAGTTTTTTTAATTTTATTTCATCCTAATATATATATATATATATATATATATATATATATATATATATATATTAACATTGAATAAATGTACAGACGTGCCAATCCGTTGTATCACCTGCACTACCCCTCTATAAGTGTAATTAGTAGAGAGGACTTTGCAATTCTAACGTCGTAACTTGAAGAAGAATTTTCATTTCAACCTTAATTTGAACTACTTACTAGACTATCAACTATAAAACACGTAAGAACTTATATAGTATTTGAACTACTTACTAGACTATCAACTATAAAACACGTAAGAACTTATATAGTATTTGAACTACTTACTAGACTATCAACTATAAAACACGTAAGAACTTATATAGTATTTGAACTACTTACTAGACTATCAACTATAAAACACGTAAGAACTTATATAGTATTTGAACTACTTACTAGACTATCAACTATAAAACACGTAAGAACTTATATAGCATTTGAACTACTTACTAGACTATCAACTATAAAACACGTAAGAACTTATATAGTATTTAAAAGGTCTGGCAGGACATAAATTAAAAATTTACGTCACACCAATCTGTTTATCCCACAAAACCCGATTTGCTTGTTTGGCCAAATTAGGAAAACAAATGAAAACTAATTCTAAGACATTATTTGAGCTATGGGTTTTAACTCTACTCCTATTTCTGAAGTTTCCCGTACGGATGGCATGATCAACATCTTGTCACTTAAGTTTCTCCCTTATTCCTCCAAATTCTCAAGTGTAAAGGTATTAATGATTACTGCATATGTGTATAGATGTACATTAGTTGTAATCTTTTTTATAACTGCCAATGCGGTGCTCACTGCACCTGCGACAAAAAGAAAGCGACATCTATTTCTTTAATCTCTGAGATTCCAGTAAGCTAGCAGAAGGACAAAGCACCTCCATCTGGTGCTGTGCTTTGCTGATTCTGGTTCTGTACGTGGTTCGGATTCCACGATAAGCTTTATGTATCTTAGTTGCCCTGGCTGTTGGGATATTATATTATTGGCTGTTTCCAAGAACCTTTTGACTGCTCATATAAACTGGTTCCACATGTTTTCAACTAATGAAACGGAACTACTAGTGTTTTATAGTTTTAAACAACACAACATATTAACATTCACTAGCTTATATATTCTAGAATGTGCTGCTTTTGTTTATAAAAACAGACACATTTTTCCGGTCCATAACTCCATTTATAAACTCCGTCATCCTGATATTATCCCCATTCCTAAACATAGAACTACCTTTTTTGAAAAACAAGCATTCTTTTCTTGTATAAAAATATACAATAAACTTCCACAAATATATAAAGTTTCTAAAGACCTAGTGTCATTTAGGAGAAATCTGAAAGAGTTTTTGTTGAGGAGAGAGTATTAAAGTTTGGATGATTATTTTTATGATGAGACATGATTTTATTTATCTATATTCTCTCTTTTGTATCATTGTACTCTATATTGTATTACCCTGTAGTTTTTACACTTAGTTTTTAAGAAATTGACCTTTGTTAATGCAATTGAGTTTGTCAACAGCAATAAAATATTTTGACTTTGACTTTGACTTTTGACTTTGACTTTAATATTCACCATATACATACACTATTGGTTTCCTTAATTATATATTGTATCATTCTGTTGTATACGATAAGATTATACGTATACGATAAGACCAATATCATATAAGTATAAATAATTAAATAAATTTTACAATGAAAAGAGAGCTATCAAGAATTAATTATTGGTCTTTTAATCACAGTGTTATGATAATTGAGTAATTAATTAATATACATGAGTCAGAGAAAAATGATTATTGGCTAAATTGTCGGATCCTACTTCTAATTTAAAGTAAATAATTAGGGATGAAATTATTCGACTTCCTCCCGTTTAGCTATCTGTATTTTTGTGTTTTTTACATTAAAATATTTGTAACTCAGGAATAGGTTGATCAACTATGTAAGTGTTCAATTAACACATTCTACACTTCTTCACCTCAACATTAAAACTATTTTTTAGATTCCATTGAGTTATCTTTAGCTATTTAAAAATAGCAATAGTTTTGACGTAGGCTTCTTCAATGCTTATTTTCTACTGTTTAACAATGTTGATTTGTAGAGGTGAGCAAAATTTTCAGTTAGACGGTTGAGCTATTCTTGATTTTTTAAACACAAAAGAACAGACATTAAAAGGAGCAGAATTCGAAAAAAAAATTATTCTAAATTTTGTAATCTAAATTATTTGCATATTCCGAAATTAACAACCAGGGACACTTATATACAGACAAAATAACTTATAACGTATATGAGTGTAAGAATTAGATAAAAATGTTTTGATTACATCAATAAGTGATTAACATAGTCAAACCTAACATACAAATTACTTCTATTAAAAGAAAACGCCATTTCAGACAGAAATCTATAATCTTTTCAGACATATGACGATGTAGACTCAGATAATTGGACATGTTCGAATTCCCCCAAACCAATTTCAGAATTACCACAAGTGCGGTATAATAGGCAAGGCAGTATAATGGCATGCTGATGCGAACTGGCTGCCTCGGGCGAAGGCAAAAACTGGGCTGGAAGACTAGTCTGATTAGCGGAGACCCTCGAGAGCAACAAGTGGGCGCATCACTAATTGCTACAACCAGCTGTTAATATGTCTTTAAGTGGGACATGCGATTTTAACGAGAGCGTGAATACATTATTTAATTATTCATACCATCTGGATATATTTTGTTCATAAAATAGGTCTAATAATTATATTGATACTTACTAGAACAGTCAAATGATACGATGCCATTTATTAGTGTTTATTTTGCCTTGTAGTTTTTGTACATCTATGCCTTTATTAGTAGTCAAATAAATTGCAAATAAACAATTTTATAAAGATTGTGTTAGTAGATAACACATCCCCTAATGTTACTAACACATTAAATCCAATAAATACCATGCATACATGTCTGCTATCTTCTTTCTGCAGGTTCTACTAGTAGTATGTAAACAGAGAAGATAGCAGTAATATCAACACACCAAACAGTTTCTTCCTGATAACAGACACAACGTTTCTCACAACAGTTGAATATCAACTTAATATCCTTACAAACATGACTCTTAATTGCTTATCGAACTCTCCTACCCATACCGTACTCCCTTACTCGCATGAAACACGTAACTGTTAACTGCTTAGTGAACTCTCCTACCCATACCATACTCCCTTACTCACATGACACACGTAACTATTAACTGCTTAGTGAACTCTCCTACTCATACCATACTCCCTTACTCACACGACACACGTAAGTATTAACTGCTTAGTGAACTCTCCTACTCATACCATACTCCCTTTCTCACATGACACACGTAACTGTAAACTGCTCTTTGACCTCTCCTGCTCAAACAATTATTCCTTACTCATATGACACACGTAACTGTTAACTGCTTATTGAACTCTCCTACTCATACCATACTCCCTTACTCACATGACACACGTAACTGTTAACTGCTTATTGAACTTTCATACTCATACATACTCCCTTACCCACATAACACACGTAACTGTTAACTGTACATTGAACACTCCTAGTCATGCCATACTACTCTCTTACTCATATGACACACGTAACTGTTAACTGCGTGTTGAACTCTCATACTCGTACCATACTCCCTTACTCACCTGACACACGTAACTGTCAACTGCTTATTGAACTCTCCTACTCATACCATACTCCCTTTCTCACGTGAAATATGTAATTGTCAACTAGCTTGTAAACTTCCTATGTACATCTTACCCCCTTATATGCCCCCTTATCATATCAAATATCTTTCTTTTATATTCAAATCCTCAGTCTTAAATATAAATCAAATATCGACTTTTAACATTTATATACTATCAGTCCCTTAGATACCACCTTTCGTATGCAACAGTGTTATTTTCCGTTCATTTATCATACCAGTATACGTGACTATTATCTGCCCGTAGCCCTCTCTCTTACAGATACGAGTTTTTACTGCCTACTTAGGTTACTATCCTGTAAATGTGACTTTCAACATTGTTACCTGTCTAACCTCGTGATATCAACTGCTAATCACCCTTTCCCTTACATGTTCTTTAACATGTATTTACAAAAGAATAAATTCCCTTCTGTAATTTATTCTTCATGTGTTCAAATTCCATTTAGATGAAATGAAATACTAATCTGTTTTCTATCCACCTACACGATCTAGACTGTCAATCACACATTCTCCACTTACACGATCTAGACTGTCAATAACACATCCTCCACCTACACGATCTAGACTGTCAATCACACATTCTCCACTTACACGATCTAGACTGTCAATAACACATCCTCCACTTACACGATCTAGACTGTCAATCACACATTCTCCACTTACACGATCTAGACTGTCAATCACACATTCTCCACTTACACGATCTAGACTGTCAATCACACATTCTCCACTTACACGATCTAGACTGTCAATCACACATCCTCCACCTACACGATCTAGACTGTCAATAACACATTCTCCACTTACACGATCTAGACTGTCAATAACACATTCTCCACTTACACAATCTAGATTATCGATCTATTCCATATTCACCCCTTAGAGGTTAAGATCAAGAAATGGCCATGATTCCCTAACTTCACCTTTCTGTAATAATCAATTAACAATTAAAGACATTTCTATTCTATTCACTTACATGGTCTAGACTGTCAATATCATCCCCTCTAATTAAAACAATCTAGATTCACCCTCTTCACTTACATAGTCTAGACTGTCAATATCATCCTCCACTTACATAATCTAGATTCACCCTCTTCACTTACATGATATAAACTGTCAATATCACCCCCTCCACTTACACAATCTAGATTCATCCTCTTTATTTACATGGTATAGACTGTCAATATCACCCCCTCCACTTACACAATCTAGATTCACCCTCTTTACTTACATGGTATAGACTGTCAATATCACCTCCTCCACTTACACAAACTAGATTCACCCCCTCCGCTTACACGATTTAGATTGCCGATCCATTCCATCTTCACTTTTATTAAATAGACTGCCAATATCACCCCCCTCCCCCTACTTACACAATCTAGTTTGCCGTTATTTTCCTTCTTCACTTACATGATCTTGATTGCCTCTCCTTCTCCAGATTCGAACTATCAATATAACCCTCTCCACTAACATGTTTTAAATTTCTAATCTATTTCTTATATATAAAATGTAAACCTTAATCACTTATCACTTTTTCTAAAGCACTATTATTAATGTCCCTTCTAAATAACATTATGACTAACTATCATTCTACAATTATGAGTGTTTATTACCAATCTATTCTTATACATTTATTTCTTTTGATCTTTTGTTTCTATGTACGCAACACTACTTTAAACTATAATTACCTTATTCTCTTAAATAAGGTAACTATAATGAGAACTATTAACTTATACTTTACTCATTATTAAAAAGTTCAATACCAAGTCACACTCTTATGAAAATAATTTTGTAAAAAAATGTATTTACTGATTGGAATCCCAAATTGAATATCTTGCTGACATTTTATGCATAAGGGACAATCGAACTAATATAAAAAATGTATTTTCAAATCATATAAAAAATTAAGGCTGGCTAAAAAAATTTATAAAAAATATAAGTAAGAGATAGATTCCTTTTCTTGATACATTCTATTGTCATTACAAAATCAACTATAAATCAAAACTAACTATCTAATTTGCTATAATGCAATCAATTAACAAAATATTTTTAGAATCAAAGATACAACTGAGGATGCCACATCACACAATAGGCGAAACGTCTGGTTATCTTGTAAATAGTGTAAAAAGCATCTTGACGTGGTTTTCACCGGAAAATATAGATTCTAGTTATGACACCGGCCGCTTAAGCCTAAGATCTAAAATTAACGGGGTTCTGATTTTTTTAAATAACATTTTTATATTCTGTGATAAATCCTTTATGGATTATAATTGGTTTTTGAATTTAACCACCGTACACGTGAGGGTGGGTGGGTGGTATTATTTTTTAACTGTATGTTTACTATACAACACATGTATATTTAATATAGAATTAATTGTAGCTGTAGTGAGAGGCTTGGCATTCTCGTGTCGTGTTTTCTGGATTGGATTTTATTTTTCAATTTAGCCTTTTCAATTATTTTTCTAGGATAGTTATTATGTATTAAACATTCTGTTGTTTCTTGTTCTGCATTTATTTTGTCTTGAACATTTGTTACTAAGCTATTTATTTTTAAAATAAACAATGAACCATTCTAATTTCTACATGTTGAGGCTGATTTGAACAATAATTTTTATATTAATAGTTTTACATTGTATAATGAAGTAGTAAGTTCAGTTTCAGTTGATTTTGTAATAAATATATCAAGAAAAATATTTTGTTCATTATTTTAAATTGTTGTGTACATATTAGACGTTTGTACATAGGTCAGTTTGCTTTACCCATACGCATAAAAGCCTTATATTTGATTTGGGACTTGTTCACAATGAGTAACATTTATAAATGTACTGTCAGTATCGCACAGAGGTCTACTTTTTTTATAAAATTGTCCACAGTGGCTCAAAAAATAGAAACTGTTGTATCCAGGTTTGTAATAGGAAGAACATAACAGCTGATCCATTATTTCTGGCATAGTGCCGATCAAGTTTTAATGTTTTTACCCTGACCATTTGTTTGAAACCAGTCTGTATTTTTAAATTTATGTCCAGGTCATCCTCTTCTCATTCTTTCCTACTTTTATCATGTTGTAGAGTAGACGACATGTAAAAGATTTAAATGCCTGTAGTGATAGTATATAAATATATATTTAAATATATTGTATGTACGTCGTAAATATATCGTATGGTTTGTTGTCAGCTACCAATTATTGTTAATTTAATAAGCTGCGATGTATATTTGGATAAAGATCCAAAAGTCATGATGGCATTACTATAAATGCCATGAATAAAAATATTAAACGATCTCCTGTCACAAAGCTAAGTCCAATCCATCGAGCCATTTGAGACCTGCCTAACTGATTCTGTTTATGCTGGCTAAACCATCGCAGAGGGCTAAAAGAGCGCAGGGGTAAAAATACCACTCCGTAACTATGTGATCCATTGTTTGGATATACTCTCCGCAATCACATGACTGAACTATTGTCAATCCTTATTTATACTTCTAGTAGTTACGTCTGCCAACTCCAGTTTGGAACCGATTCAAGAGTGTGTACTCCCTACGAGGGAGGTTCATCCCACCTACAGGTATGGTCAGGTTGTGATAGTAAATATTTTGTAAACAATTGATTGATTGTACGTACTGCTATCGAATTAAGAGTTTCTGATTTCATTTATATTAATTATAAATAAATAAAAGACTACTTAAAGATTACGAAATACATGATTATCAGAAGGTTGAAGTTCCTTTCTTTAGAGAAGTAACATGATATTTCAAAACTGTCACGAAGCCTTCTTGGTAAGAAGGCTCTGGTAGTTGAAGCTAAACCATTTAGCCTTATATTAAAACAATGATCTACGTTTGCCATTTGGAGCCGAGATTAGTTCGTAAAAGCACTATGGCATTTCTAACGATCAGCAGTGGCCGACCAGCTGCATTCGCCAACGGTATTTCCAGAAGGTGAAAAAATAAGGTTAACGACCCAGAACCAAGAGGATTTAAGTCTGGTTTGGCCCAACCCAAAGACACACCCACGGGTTTCTGCCACAGGCCGTAGGCCGATTGAATCACTCCGAGTTGTTGGACAATGGACAGCCTCTGCCAGATATTTCACTGGACCAACATAAAAGGTCAAACCAGTACGTTATCTCCAAACAATACAACTACAGGACGTGGTACGTGTGCCTCCTACATTGGTACAATATATTCCGTGGTAACAAGAGATTCTGACTTCATTTTTATTTTATTCAACTCAATATTACAAATAAAAATGAGTTGTATAGTTCTTGCTGAGGAGATGCATATAAATATCTTAAAATATACAGGGCGGAAATAATATGTAAACGCTTTCACAACTTTTGTATGACTTTACTTTTAAAAGTGAAATCTTGTACATTTCATGGTTACAAAGAACATTCTTTTTGACACCATTAGTGAAATTTAATCTTTTCTGGGGAACGACCTACGAGGAGTTGAACGACAGTCTACATTGTGATCCTAAGTCAAGTTTGGTATCAAATAAAAGATCTATTCAAGAGAAACTAATTGCCACAAACCGGACTTCAAAGGTTTATCCTTTATAGAGTAGCGGTCATTTGAAATTTAAAGTAACTGATTTGAACGATATTATTTCTCAACTATTTAACGGTTTCAAATAAATTATTCTTATCAAAAATAATACTTTATAGAACACAATTAGTCAAAAAAATTCAATTATAAAATTACAGTATCTATGGAAAAAATAACGTTATTGTAACAGCGTTTCTATGTTTTTTTTTTTCACCTTTTATAATGTGAGAATAACTAAAAATCAATATATGTTTGATAGATTTTAAATATAAAATGAAGAACAAGTTCTTTTCCATTGCATTTACAAATACATATTCTCTCTGTCTAACATTTGTATGTATTCAGTGTAAAAACTATTTTTCATTAGACATGGAAATAATTCTAATATCCTATAACAAAATAAGTGGAAATAATTCTAATATCCTATAGCAAAATGAGTGTTTTTTAGTAATCATTTTTAAATGCCAAAAATGAAAAATATAGTTTTAGGAAATCAAATGATACATTTATAAACGTTTTACTTGGGCTCTAAAGTTTTAACAAACTTCCAAATTATCTGAGAAACTGCAAGTTTTAAAATTTTTTGTAAGAAATTAAATGGCTTTTTAAAATTGAGGAGATGTTTGTATTAAATATGAAAATTAGTTGACAAGTAAAAATATTAATGTTTATATTTCAATTACATTTCACGCCATAAAGAAGTTTTTTTAGGGACATAAAGATATTATTACTTTTTCCTTATTAAAAAAATACATTGTTTTGTTAATAAATCTGGTTAAATTATATGTGTAATAAAATTATTCCTTTACTAAGATAAGCGCTGTGAAAGGCTAGCTGTTTATTGTAATGAATAGTTTTTTAACATTAAATTGTAATATCATCGTTTGTTGTGTATTTCTTTCAGTAGTGTGATCAGGTAACTTCTCGTCCATAACCTATGTTATAATCTTTGTATAATATATAATTTGTAAATATTATAAAAATAAAAATATTTATTTATTTACTATATCGTTCGTTAGTCACTTATGAACTCGGTTAATTTTTAACGGACATCACTACTGGAACAAATAAAATGCGTAAATTATTAACTTATCTAAACCAACATACATTGGTTTACTCTTCAGATGATTCTGAACTTGTACTTTCAGTGGCTAAATCCCCTATTTTTATAGTAATCTTAAAAATATACGTGAAAAGAAATTACGTAGATTTTACTGAATCGTAAATAAATAAAGAGCACGAAAATTAAAAGAGGAATAGTTTTAAAACAAAATCACAGAAACTGTCTCCAACGACAAAAATTTGTTTGAAACTATTCCATCAATATAAAAATATTTCTATTGCAGTTAAAATAAATATTCTGATTTATCACTTCATAAAAATTAGCCACCAGAAATAATAAGACAGGAATTAATTAATAAATACCTATCGTTCTCGTTCATTATAGAAGCAAGAAGAATAAATAAAATAATAGCATAAATAAAATTATTTGTTACAAAGTTGTTTTGTGTTGTAAGAAAAACGTATTAAAACCCTTGCATTTTATTTCAAACAAATCTAAAGTATTTTAGATTTTTTATTTTGATATTTCAAATTGGTTTATGTAAGACAGTAATTAATTATATTTATTTTACTGCTTTCTATCTGACAGTACTTTTAGGAGTTTGGATTGTAAGCAATGATACTAAGAGCTCAAGTTATCTTTATTTATTATGGTATACGAATTTTTGAGAAATTAATTACTAGAAACATTCCACATAAAATATCGTATGACATTGAGGTGCCGGTATGACATTGAGGTGCCAATCCATATCATTATTTTTGGTGAATTGATATTTTTTGTACATGTTGGGGTAACAGTAAACAAATCTGTAATAGTATAACCACAAAAGAATTGGACATTATTATTGGGTCTCGAATACATTTATCGGGCCTAGTAATGCTAGAATGTGACATATCTAAAAATTTTTTCAACCTGAGTGTAAAATGCTTTTACATCCATAGGATTTCACAAGAAGTTTGTCTAAAACCACTCCTCCGTGGACTGCCTATCTGAGTATAACGTCGAGATAGACCCTGTCTAATGGGGAGCATCGTCTCCATGTTGACGACCCTTGGAACATTGACCTGGAGTGCCAAAAACTAGGAGCCAAAGGAGCGAGAGTCAAGGTTCCCCGTGACTTGGGCAGCTCGTTTTTTGGCAGTCAAACAAGGTCAATGTCTGCTCACCATAATAGTTCTGATGGCACAGAACCAGCGAAGTTGTTGTTTCATGTGTTCTTCGTCTTTTAAAATTTTTATTATTTATTTTAAAGATTTGGTTCACCTGTTATGTTTTCATGTAAATCTTCCAATGATTACGTGTCACATCATATACTTTAACAATTTATAGTTGTATAAAGTATTTATAGTTGTATAAACTCTGCATAATCAAAACTACGATGGGTTCAGGAAATAAAACATATAGTTATCGAATCAAAGAAAGTTCTAAATGATTTATAATCTACCTACTGAAATCGTATCATATCATTTCAAAAATTAATATTTTTAACTTAAAATAAACTATACTGTATACTGTAGAATATTATCCTTCCTTAATCTTGGTGAGAAGTAGTCTTAAAATAAATAATTTATATAAGTTTTGTTTGTCTTAACATATAAAATCTACAAGTGACCTACTCACTCGACACGAAATCTCCGGAACCTCTGAAAAGGTTTTTATGAAATTTTGGAGGTATCACAAAAACCGATTAAGAAAGGATTTATTTAAATTTAATTCATTACGGGTAGAAACAGCTCCTCAACGTTGTTTTATTTTTTTAATAAGAAGAAAATTGGTATTAATTTAATTTTATCTATTTCAAACAGTTGATACAAAATATACATTCATGACGCAATACATTGGCTAATTAGGTTTGAATTTTGAAACGTACAAAGTTATTTCTACCAACTCCGACATGATTATAAAATTCCACTTTCCATCCCTGCAAAGTGGAATTATACAATTTGTAGACTTTGAAGCTTTGTTAATAGGAGAACGGTAGTGGGATTAGTTTTGTGATTGATAGTGATGATTTAGAGAGAACAACGGGGTGGAATTGGGGGTAAGCAAGTGTATCAATAATCTTTATTGCATTTTCACACTATGTGATGCATTAAAATGTCATACATACATACATGCATGTTTGTTTTTCCTTCATGCATTACTACGCGAATCTACCCGAACGTCATGAAACCTTACAAGTTACGTATGTTTTCCCAGGGAAAGTTTAATGATACTGTAGTTTTCTTCGTATCTATAAAGCTATGCCTCACTGACTTTTAATGATTCAACCACAATCTCACGGGGTTGTTTTATTTATTAATCATCAGCAGCTGTATAAAACAAAATCCAATACACTTGAACATCAAACAACACAAAAGTATTACAATATAAGAACAACATTTGACAAATATAATGGTGATTGATTTCGGTAAACTTTTATTTATTTATTATTTATTATTATTATAAACGGTTAACACCATTATACAAATGAATATATTCAAGGATGGCTTAATGGTTAACTTAACCTCATATGTGCCAGTAAATGTCCACTTAAAGTTAAAAGAGATACGAGTATATTACAAATTATAACAAAGAAGATAATACAAGAACACATATGACCAACGAAATATAAATATCTAGAATGAATCAAATTACAATAATAACAACGTAATATAAACATAATTAGGTAAACAAAGTAACCACATTCATGTAAATATATGTAAGTATATGTAAATGGTAAACAATCAAACAAAACTTCAATTTACAACAACAACTATACATTAAGATCTGGAAAGAGGCGAAGCATAACAGACTAATACAACTAAGTAACCAGCAAGGCATAACTCAATAATAATAAGGTAATTATAATAAGACATTTTGTGTAACCTCACTACTACCCAGTGTACTACCTAACAAAGAAGATAATAACAAGAACACATATGATCAACAAAATATAATATCTATGATAAATTATAATACAATAATAACAACGTAATATCAACATAATTAGGTAAACAAAGTAATAACATTCATATAAATATATGTGAGTATATGTAAGTGGTAGACAATCAAACAAAGTAAGATCTGAAAAGAGGCAAAGCATAACATATAATATATCTAAGTAACAAGCAAGGTATAATTCAACAATAATAAGATAATTATAATAAGAAAATTGGTGAAACAAGGTAGCAGTAACACATTAGGTAGTAGCGAGGGCAGATACATAAATAAGCGCCAATCTTCTAAAAGATTCAAAAGACTGGCCAAAGAATTCAAGCTGTGAATCATTCCCCAGGCGCAAAAGACGAGGTATCGTGCTATGGTACCCATAAACAGTTGGATAGTGGTGCTTTGCAAAAGTTTGAGTCCGCCGAGTGCGACGTGGAACATGAAAGTCAATCCGCTGGAGAAGTTCAGGACAATCAACCAGCCCATTCACAATCTTGAACAAGAAGAATAGGTCCAGGGCTATTCTTCTGGCCATAAGAGAGATAAGCCCATAATGATCAGCAACCTGCCGAACATCAACATCCAGGTAGTTCTGTCCATCTCTGACACCCAACAGACGAAGAAAACGCTTTTCAACCAGATTAAGGGAACAGCAGTGGCCAATCTGATGAGGTGCCCAAATAGTGGAGCCATATTCTAAGGTAGGGCGCACAAGAGTCACATACAAACACTTCAAAGTCTCAGGGGAGAAAGCATTTCTAGAAGCTCGAGCTATAAGTCCCAGAACCCTGTTCGCTCTAGCACAAGTTTTTAAGACATGTTCGCCAGGATCAAGGTCAGGTGTGAAAAACACTCCCAGGTCCTTTACCACAGTCACTCTCTTCAACACTGATCCACGAAGGCTGTAGACAAAAGGAATTGGCAGTTTAGATCTTCCAAAGGTCATAACCTGACATTTAGACGCGTTCAGGTGCATGGCATTCACTTCACACCACTGAGCGACATAGTCCAAATTCTTCTGAAGCAAATGCTGGTTGCAAACTGACGAAACTTCATGGTAGATCTTAATGTCGTCAGCAAACAGAACAAACTTACAGTCCAAGAGACTACCAATGTCGTTGATAAAAAGGCTAAACAAAAAAGGGCCCAGAAGAGACCCCTGAGGCACTCCTGACGTCACTCGTACCACAGCAGCCGAGAGAAAGGAAGCAAACTTGACCTGCAGTGTTCGTCCAGACAAATAACTCTGAATCCACTGGAGTAGTGGGCCAGTGAATCCAAGGGCCCTGAGCTTGGCAACAAGATGAGAATGACTGACTCTGTCAAATGCCTTAGAGAAATCCAAATAAATACAGTCCACTTGATGATGTCGTGAAAAGGCAGAGTATACATAGTCAGTAAAGACGCAAAGGTTCGTGACTGTAGACCTTCCCGGTCTGAACCCATGCTGCTCAGCAATGAAAACATTCTTGAATGTATAGGACAGGAAATCCAGGATCAAAGCCTCAAAGACCTTAGCAAGCACAGACTGCAAAACTATAGGTCTGTAATTGACAACATCAGACAAATCACCAGACTTGTGCACAGGCACAAGATATCCATGCTTGAGAACATCAGGGAAGCAACCCACTCTCAAGAGCTGATTAAAGTACATGGCGAGATGAGGAGCCATAACAGAAGAACATGATTTAAGAACGAGAGGGGTTATATTATCAGGCCCAGCACCCTTGGAGCCATCAAGACAACAAAGCTTCCGTTCAACCTCTACAGCAGATATGTACACAGATGAGACACTTATGTTAGACTCATACACATAATCATTATTGCAATTAGATGGAAGTGCATAGACCGTAGCAAAATAGTCAGCAAATAGTTCACACATCTGTGAAGGTTCTTCCACTGAGACTTGGTCATGAATAAGCTTACTAGGGGTAGTATTGACCTTACACAATGACTTAATGTGACCCCAAAATGACTTAGGATTTCCTTTAACATCAGCATCAACTTTCCTCATGTAATTACCATAGCAAATCTCAGTCAAGGTCTTGCATTGACTACGAACAGCTCTGAAAGAACAATAATCCACATGAGACAGGCTCATTTTATATTTCCTGTGCAACATTTTTTTTTTTAATGACGAGAGCTCTAAGATCAGATGAAAACCAAGACGGAAAATTGGACCTCGTCTTCCTCACTAGAGGAGAGTTTTGACATACACAGTCACCAAGCTCTCGACAAAACTGTGTGAAGGCGTCAAGTACATTTTCTTCATTAAGGATTGGATAGTTCAGTGATTCGATCCATTGACGAACCCCATCAACATTACACTTTCGCAAGTTCGGGATATAGATAACACGATCCGAAGATTTAGAGCACTCAAAAGGTACAGAAAACTCAAGTGCGGGATGGTAAGCCTCCTGAGACAATAAGGGGTCAGAAGCAGCCCTAACCAAGACGGAACTTACAGAAGAAAACACAAGGTCCAATAAGACACCACGTGAGTTAAATACAGAATTAACTTGAGTGGTCTGGATAAAGTGAGCCATATTGAGCAAATGCTCAGATGCAGCATTAACAGGAACACACTCTGGGAGAGACCACTCTACATCAGGTTGATTGAAATCTCCGACAAGGATGACCTTAGTATCTGGTTGGCATGAAGCGTAGACCTCTTCAACAGCATCACAATAACATGAATACAAGAGGCTCGGAGATTGAGGGGGAATGTAGACGCCTCCAATAAGAAGAGGTTGACCAGAAATGCGGGCCGAGACAAAAACGCACTCAACATTGTTCACCGAAGTCACAACCGCAGAAGACGGGAGGCTTTCATGGACAGCAACAAGAACTCCACCTCCAGACTCTTTATTACTTGTATCGCCAGATCTATCCTTGCGATAAACGTTGTATTTGTTTAATCCAAGCTCAGATGTTAGAATATCGAATGTTAAATTTGTTTCAACTAATATTATTAAATCATAGATACATGAACAAACAGCTTTCCTCAAGAGATTAATCTTACCCCGAAGACCATTAACATTTTGGTAATAAGCATTTACAGACCCATCACCATGAGCCCTCAATCGTTTTTTGACAGAGATACAATAGAGGGTATTCCATTTCTGTATCTTATAGTAAGGTCTCTTTCACCGAGCTTAATACGATCATTGAGTTTAGCTCTTAGAGAGTTCAAAAATTTACGCTCATGAGCTGTTCTATCCCGAGAAACAGTAACCAAGGAGAACTCACTATTAGCATCCTTAAGCCCAGCCTTAGTGAATCTCTCCAGAAACGAATTAACCTCAACCGCAGATTTAAAAATGATCTTCAATGGGCGGACATTGTTCTTATTTGGACGTCCAATTCTAAATAGTTTAATATCATCCAAATTGTAAGTGATTCCTATGTTTACTTTCTTTACGGTAGAGGAATTCAAAAAGGAACCCCGTCATTTGAGTTTCAACAGACGACGGGAGGACGAGAGTCTTACATGCATCAAATAACAGTTGCAATAAACTATCACGAGTAAAAAAAATTAAATAAAATTAAAAAAAAAACACAAATTATAAGTTCCTCGATTTAAGTTGGGCGTATTACTTGTGGTGGACTAATAAACCAGCCCACCTACCCTTCCACAACCAACACGCACGACAGCCAACTGTACACTTTGTACTTATATTGTAATAAACTTATGTTGTGTGACGTTCATTTGTATTGTATTTCTAATAGTATTCAACATGCTAACTTAACTTAAGAAAGTATTAAAAAAAATAAAATCAACGATTTGTCAAATAAGGGTAAGTAATGATTATTGGTTTTCAATTAAAATTAAAATTATTTATGTTTATCTGTTCGTCTCGTAGCAAAGCATAAATAAAATGTTTGTGTTAAAATTCTAGATATCATAGTCTTAAATAGTTTTAAAGTGAAATCAACAATTTTATTTATTAATTTATTTTATAATTTTATGGTAATGTATTCAAAATACTAATTTTTTATATCATTGTAATTGAATTTTTAGTTTATTTTAGTGCCTTCTCTTGGTCAATATTTTGGGACTAGGTTTTTTTATACTCTATGGAAGACTAATGAATTTTGTTATGTATAGGGCATCCTGCACGCTTCTTGTGCCAATCCCATCAGTAATTACGCTCGTGTAAATTTGTTTTTATTCACGTTATTCGCTTACATTGTTCAAATTCATAATCTTATATCAAGTTGCCTCGTCCTAAGATCTCTCATTTGTATAGTGAAAGGCAATATATGCTTTGATTGGCTTGAAAACGGGATATTTTATCGCTACCTTATTATATGGATATTTAAGAAAGAAACATATTAAAAGCCCTTATTAGTAATTATCTAGCCTATAGTATTTGTGCCAAAGTTCATTGTTCAAAGCCTTACATTTCTTGGAAAAAGAACAGTATTAGTCAGTCAATTATGCGAGGCTTTTATATTTATAGATAAAGAAGGAAGATTAATGATTCATAAGTTCTTAAAAAAACTTAGCCTCAGCTACTGGGCGGGTCGCAGGTGGCGGATAGCGAATGTTCCACCTCGTCATTGATGGGGTGGACAACTGCGAATAAGGGGAAACCCTAATAAGCAGTCCCGGACCGAGGTTCGCAGGGGCAGCTGAGGTGTGCAGCTGACGGGCTTAGTGACCCCGCGGTACCCTGAACTCATTACCACACACCTAAGGACCGCACTGAGTCCTTAGATAATGAACCGAGCATGGGAGCAGAGGGCAGCCTCACTGGCCAGCCCTTTTTTTCCATTGCTCGGGCCAAATCAATGTCGGGGGGGGGGGGCATGTCTCTCTCCGATTCTGAATCCAACTTGGCTGAGGACCGCTCAGAGCCCTCAGACAAGGACCTTGGCACGGGGAACGAAGGTAGGGGCAGGCCAATCTGAAGTCCCCGCTGCTCGGGTCATGGGTTCGGCGGAGGGGGGCATGTCGCTCTCTGACCTCGAAAACATCCTTCTCGGAGCCCAGGCTCTGATCAGCTCGATCGGACGGCTGAGGCTCTGAATAGGATGAAGATAGCCAGGAGAAGCACTCCTGGCAATCAGAGGAAAAGGCCTATAGGCCTCAACTGACTGATCACTGGAGGGGGTCCTGTACAGGTCACTCCTCAGTGGTCAATCTAGTAAAAGATGAGGTACTCTCAATGAGGTTTGACCTCATTGGGACTAAGTATCTTTCCACCAGACCCCATACTGTGGATTTTGGGTCGAGGGAGTACTGGGACGCTGTTACTAGCCCGGTTTCTTCTCACGACCCATTTGTATGGTTCACAGACGGGTCAAGAATAGGCAACAGAGCTGGATTTGGTGTCTATACTGGTGACCCTAGGACAAACGCGTGCGTGAGCCTGGGAGCGTATGGCACCGTGTTCCAAGCTGAAGTCGCCATACGTTCAGCGCAAATTATGATAGAGATTTGCGGGAAACATATCCATATCCTCTCAGATAGTCGGGCGGCCTTGGGGGCCCTTGACTCCTGGAAGGTTTCGTCTGGTCTGGTCTGGGAGTGTGTGGAGTCCCTCAGCATCCTGGGTTCGAGAAATCAGGTCCTGCTGGAATGTATCCCAGGAAGTAGTGGAATAGAAGGCAGCGTGCAGGCCGATGCCTTGGCTAGGGAAGGCGCTATTAAGCCCTTCATTGGTCCTGAGCCGGCCTGCGGCGTTTCGGCTGCAGCTGTCAAAATACCAACCAAAACTGGGTCCCAGACATCTGGAAAGATGGCGGCGGTTCCCAGGGCATGGACTCGACAAGCTTCTTGTCAGAAATCCTTCCCAGAAGTCAACAAAGTAACTTCTTGGGTTGAGTAAATTTTACGTAAAGTTGGTGGTGGGACTCATCACCGGTTACGGTAAATTCCGGAGGCATCTAAGAACAGTGGGACTCCTTATGGAGGATCCCATCTGTCGCCTCTGTGGGTTGGACGAAGAGTCTGTAGAACACACTGTCCGGGAGCGTGAGGCTCTTGGTGCCGGCAGAAGAGTACCTTTTGAAGGCTCACCTCTGGGACAGTTAGAAATTACCAATCTAGTGAAGAAGCTCCTTGACTTGGTCAAGGGCAGCCAGCTTTACGACGATTGGGCACCGGGATTGGCACAAAAAGCCATAGGCTTCGTTGCAAGGGTTGGCTGGACCAACTATATATCCCCTTTTAAACTAAAACTAAAACTAAAACTAAGTAATGATTATTGGTTTTCAATTAAAATTATAATTATTTATGTTTATCTGTTCGTCTCGTAGCAAAGCATAAATAAATTGTTTGTGTTAAAAATCTAGATATCATAGTCCTAAATAGTTTTAAAGTGAAATGAACAATTTTATTTATTAATTTATTTTATAATTTTATGGTAATGTATTCAAAATACTAATTTTTTATATCATTGTAATTGAATTTTTAGTTTATTTTAGTGCCTTCTCTTGGTCAATATTTTTGGACTAGGTTTTTTTATACTCTATGGAAGACTAATGAATTTTGTTATGTATAGGGCATCCTGCACGCTTCTTGTGCCAACCCCATCAGTAATTACGCTCGTGTAAATTTGTTTTTATTCACGTTATACGCTTACATTGTTCAAAGGCATAATCTTATATCAAGTTGCCCCGTCCTAAGATCTCTTATTCGTATAGTGAAAGGCAATATATGCTTTGATTGGCTTGAAAACGGAATATTTTATCGCTACCTTATTATATGGATATTTAAGAAAGAAACATATTAAAATCCCTTATTAGTAATTATCTAGCCTATAGTATTTGTGCCAAAGTTCATTGTTCAAAGCCTTACATTTCTTGGAAAAAGAACAGTATTAGTCCGTCAATTATGCGAGGCTTTTATATTTATAGATAAAGAAGTAAGATTAATGATTCATAAGTTCTTAAAAAAAAATATTTGAAAGACTTTGGAAAGGTACTTTAGAAAATGTAACTGGTCTTAATCAATTTCGAAAATCTTAAGCTTCTGGAAGGTGTTCTTTACAATATTTACCACACCAAACATTTCGCCTATGCTGAGATGTGGCATCCTCAACGGCCTCTCTGAAACGTAAGGTGATACCACATAAATATTGTAAATAACACCTTGACACGGTCGTTACCAGAAGCTTAATTTTTTAGTAATGACACCGACCGCTTAAGCCTAAGAGTTTTGAAAATGTTATTCAAATTTGATAATTGTAACTACATTATCATTATTGTCCCCACAAGTGCACTCTAACCTTGCGATTTCAGATCTGTCTAGTACACACAAACCGTTTTAATGCAGTTCGGAGAGGATTAGGACAAGTTCCAATTAAAGCTGCAGATATGGGAGAGAAAGTGGAGTTTTTTAGGGCATACACTAAGGAATGTGGAACCTCAAAGATGCTAGGAGAAGAGCTGGAACCCGAGAAATATATAAGAGACCTACTGATAAGAAAAAAAGAGGCTAGCAAGAGTTGGAGAGAGATGAATGCACTTGCTGAAGATAGTGATAGATGGAGACACTTCCGAAGGAGATGTGGGAGATAAGTCAAAGTAAGTCAAGTATTCAACGTTGACGATTCTAAGCACAGTATTATTATTGTCCCCACGGTTGCACTGTGGGCTTACAATTTCAGATCCATATAATTCACTCAAACTCACTGGTTTAATGCAGTTATATCTCGGGTAACACACCCTAAAAAACGAAAATTTAGCGTGTCCTGTCCATGCATTTAAGAAATGTGCCTAATGTGTTTGACCTAGGCTCCTGCTGACGTCACAGTTCTTTGTGCGTGCAAGTTTGATACATGTGGGCAGTCAGCTGCTACCGATCCACAAGGTCGTCTGGATTCATTTCATGATGATTCAGACACCACGTAGATGTCACGCCCATCCTGCATTTTCCTTGAAGAGATAAAACTTAATTACACATTTCCTTATGAGGAGACAAAAATAACCAGAATGGAGACATATTATATTGACCTTCTATAAAAATTTTCCTTTATTCTATCCATTAGGTTGATAAAGATTAGCTATAAAACATATATTAATTATATCTTACTATGTGACAAATCTAACTCATTTACGTTTTTTGTATAATTATTATTCTGTTTTATTATTTGACAGGCTTCCATCATTAATTGTTATATAATTTGTTTTATTTAAGGTATACTAAATTTTATCTCGTTTATTATTCTTTTTACTACCAAACCAAATTGAGCGAGCAGGTGGCCGAGCGGTCTAAGGCGTCAGGACTTTGACTTGGCTAGAGATAGCGCTGGTTAGAATTCGGCCTAGACTGGAAATATTTATCAGTAATATTCACCTTCTACTGTGATGGTTTGTTCCTTACTCTGTCTGAATAAGTTCCTCACACAGATAAATAGTTTATGAGAACAGAGTAAGGTAAAGAAGGAGATCGGGCTCTCCTTAAACAAATTTACATTATTTTGATTTAAACGAGATAAGTAAAGAGATGTTAAGTTCTATAATATAAATGTAAATTGAGTTTTTGTTTTAAGGAGTTAAATTTTGTTAAATGGACCGGAAAAAGAGCGGTTAAGTGCAAGAAACAAAACATCTATAGTTAATACCTGTTTATCATTATGAATTATTGTATGATACAAGAGAAACTTGAGAAATAATGAAAATATAATAACTCTATTTATCCTTTTATTTCCTTGAGGTACTTTTTTACTGTAAAAGTACTTGTTTAAAATTAAATTGGTAATCTTATCAGTTTTAAATACATAAAAATTAGCTTTAAAATACAGTAGTGTAATCTGAAGCTAGATCAAGTTAATGATTGCAGATTAAATGGCGCAACACAAAAGTAAATGTTCCTGAAAGGACGTAAAAACACTTCTATTTTAATAACCAAAGTTGTGCTAAATAATAATGTATTGTGACATTTTGTAACTATCGGTATAATTTTAATAAGACGAACCAGAGGGAAATAAATAATAAATTGGGATACGTCACAGGACCAATTTAAATTCAAAACGCTTTTTTAAGGAAACTAATAAAAATAATCTTTACCAGCTGACTTAACATCTATTATTATTATTTTCAATCGTTAATTGGAAAAAGCATACTCATAATATGAATATAAGAATTAAAGTGACGATGTTATAGTTATTGGTATTAACAGAATAAACTGTTAGACTGTTAAACAGACTGTTAGAATGTTAAAGAGAATAAACCATAGCTAACAGAAATAAATTAAATTACGTTACAAATTATATGTATTGCACTTTTTCACAAAACCATATTAAGCCTTGTTTTAAAGATATTTATTTAGGGACCAATGTTATAAAACGGTTTACATAAAACTAAGTATGTAGTACATACATTCTTACGAAACGTAATGTCGGGTGTGGCCAGCTTAGGTTAACACGGATATGTAGTGAAATATCATAAGAACATCAACAATCTAAATGTTAAGTTAACGCAAATAACAACAATATTAGGAAAAAAATGTCGTCCGATTCACACAGGTTACAGTAATTCAACTAAATGTAACTATTAAATCGGTTATATTTATTTATTCACCATACAATACTTCTTAACTATACTAAAAGTAAATAATATAGAGACTTGGTAAACAAAAGTTATTTGTAAATTGCCTTTCTTAATGAAAAGCGATAATTTGTTTATTTTAAAATAACTATGAACAATAAAATAAAGTGCAAAGTTAATAAAGTTTTGCAGACATAAAAATAACACCTTAATAACATTTACAAATGGAGTACAATAAATATATAACTTAAGTTAAGTCAAGGGAAATAGTGAAAATATTTTTGAACACAGTTTTAAGTCTTAAAAGTTCTTTCAGCCAACAATGAATGAACACTAAAAAACCAGAAAATTATATGTACTATAAAACACTGTAATGTTGGTTTTGGAGATGTAGAATGATAGATGACCATATCATGGTCATCTATCAAAACCATATCATGGTCAGAGGAAAAATCTAAAATAAACTAGTTTAGAGGGGAAATATTGAAGTAAGGTGACCTTGAGGAGACCCTAAATACTTAAAGACCCAAGTTTTGGAACGCAAAAAGATAATGAGAGCTACAGAGGAAGAAGCAGCAAAAAAAGAGAACGCTCATGCGAAAGGTCAAACAACCTTGGGTCTGCAGAATGAAAGGAGTATTATATTTAATATTTTGTGTTTCATTTATTTCGTCTCAGACTTATAAATAGTTCTCCCACTGCCTTTACTACGTTCGAAACATTGCCTCATTTGTTTTTCTCAGATAATCATTTTGGTCTTAGGAACACAGTTTAAGAGAAAGACATAAACGATAGATACTTGAAAAAGTTAATTTGTTAAAGTTAAAAAATAATTTAATTTTTTTAGCAGTAAAAACAACATAATCAATATTTATAAAAAAAAAAAAAATAAATAAAAAAGAAACGCTGGTGATGTAGCAGTACCTAACCCAACAAAAACGTATTTTACTAAAATATATACATATTTGGCACCATTGTTCTTCAACAAACTACCACTTGATATTAAAACGGCAAAAACTTTCAAATGATATTCACAAAAATTAACAGTTTGGCTACTTACGGTTGAGGATGCTGTTCGTTTATTTATTTATACATGAACTCAGGTAGTTTTCTTAGTGTTAAATAACAGTTTAATTTAGTTTATAAGGTTTCAAAGTATGTATTCTTGTATTTGTGTGTTTTGTTTTATGTGTATGTATTTTGTGTGAGTATTTGTATATGTCTATGTATGTACGCGTATGTGTGGGTGTATATACATGTGTATTTAAGTGTGTGTATGTGGAGGTGTTTATAGTAAATAGAGAAATTTGAGTTTTTTATTAAATAGTGTCTAATGATTTTTTAAACTTAAAAATTAAAATAATAATAAAATTTAACTTAAGTTTTTGTAAACAATTAAGGGAATGTAAATTTAATTTGGTTTTGTTCAGTACTCTTGGATTGTTCACTCTAGGTTTTGTTTCTTATTTATTTGTTTTTCGTATATTTATTTAGAATGTTACTTTACTTTATATTTATTGGGAGTTACTATATTTGTTTATACTATTGTGTAAATAATGTAGCTAAACCTGTTGTGAAACTGACTGCTAGTACATTTATTTCACAACATAACTTTTCTCTAAATAGGCTATGCCTTGGCGATAACATTTACCAAAAGCAACAAAAACACATACTCTGATCAAATCAAAATTGTATAACATATTAAATTTTCTATCTTTTAAATTTTTACACACACCTTCTTTTCTTTTATGTTGATTATTCTATTTTGTTAAATGCATATTTAAGTAGCAGTTAATGGTCAGCCTGAGCAATGCAATATTAATTTGTTATATATGTTTATTTAAATATACTTTATGTTTCTGTTATTTAGATAGTGTTTTGTGATTGGATACATTTGTATTGATTTATTTTGTATGATATATTGTTTTTGGAAAATAGATTATAAATAGTTCAATCCTATTCCTTTTTTTAAGTACGTGTTTCTATGATCGTTATTGATAACAGTTTGCATCTATCAGTACATTTTTTTAAAGATTAATAATCTTCATAAATTAAAATGCATTTCCACAATTGTTTTGTATTATTAAAAATTTAAGCCATTTGAAAAAATTTACCTTGTTTCAAGTAAATAATTCATTTAATTATTTATATTCGGCGATCATATGTACTTTAAATTGCAAGGAAGCTTAAAAAACGTGGATTTCTTCCCATGCAAAACCATTGCAGGTTTCTAAAGCAGCTTATAGCTTTCGTTTTCGTGGGTAAATTCATGCTTTGATAGTTTAGCTACAGAGAAAAAAAGAAACAGAGGTGGCATCCAATAGTCGCTAAATGTGAGTCGAGTAGTTATTTCTCCAGTTTGCCATGCGGTGGCAGGGCCAGGACCTTGTCAGCTCCTTCTTTACTACCCCCAAATCCTCAAGGATAAACGTAACAATTATTAGTAGAGATGTACTATAAGGGTATACATTAGTTGTAAATTATTTATAACTGCCATTGAGACGTTCGTTGCGGCCATAAGAAAGTGACCTTTGTAACTTTTTGTTGCAGTTTAGACAAATTTCTCGAGTTTTGCATGCTACGACCTCAGGGCTGTTTTGGACACTTGAGAGTTAAACTGGCGGGATCATTGGTGTAAGGGTGAATGAAAACTCCATAACAATCATATATATTGGAGGTCGCCCTGTCCTGCAAGTCATAATGCACTTTGACGCGTGGCAGGGATGTTCACTTTTATGAAACTAGAGGGAGGAATAATTACAGAACGCAGAGGCACAGAAGCGCAGCTTTCCTGCCATCACAAGTGGGTGTAAACATAATCAATTTGCTCCCTGAACAAATTAAAAATCAAAACCTGAATTTGTTCAAAAGACGTTTAAAACACCTTTTGGTGGAAAATACTTTTTATTCAGTTGAAGAATTCTTTCAAATCCGCTGGGACAATCAGTAAACACCCTATCATGCAATTATGGTGTCAAGTGTGTGAATGTAGGATGCATGTGCAAGATGTATGTATGAACTTGTTCGATTGTGTGTGAGTGTTTTAGGCTAGATTAAATTTTGACTTTTGTAAGACAATTGTTAATTGTATTATGCAATAAAGAAATGATTTATTTATCGTATTTGTTTAGTAAATATGAGTATAATTTGTCCAGTGCACTAATATATGTGTTATAAGATATTCTGTACTGTTCATAAACGTTAGAATAAATAGTATTTATCGTTATTGCTTAAAAAAAAAAACAATATAGACTTTCGCATTAGAGCGTGTTTTTTAATCAGCAATAACAATTATATTCTAGGAAATCAATTTTGTTATATTTTTATTAATTACTATGCAGAATTACATAACATTTTAAATTCTTCAGAAGAAATATTAGGAACAAGGTATATTATGCCTCAGGATGCACTGTGTAAGATTATGATCGACATAAATCTCGTCAGGTTACTGACCAGATAATCCGCCGTACGATTTCTGAAACCCGGAGGCGTTTTATGCCAGCTGTTAGGCCTAGCCTCCACACGTTAACGGCATTGTGTACCCCCCCTCCACACTTCTCTAAGGAGCGGTCGAGATGTGATTACTTTGAATATACATGGAATAGAAATAAACTTGTGCAACTTAAACGAAATGTAATGAAGAAAAACATTTAAAAATGTACGAAGGTGGCATAGACAACTATGGTCCACCCAAGCCCGGACAGTGGAATTGATCCACCCAACCAAGCATGTAGAGTGGTATTGACCCACCCGACCAAGCACGTACAGTGGTATTAACCCACTCACCCATACACGTACAGTAGCATTGATGAGCATTCCTATAAGATTACACTATAACTAACAACGTCTTTAAGTACGTCTTAAGGAGGTGTGGGATAATCCACACACACTTATGATTTTCATAACGGTTTCATGTTTTGATTATGTATGCTGTGTCTCATATGTGTTAATGGAACTAGTGGCAGTCAAGTTTTCTTTTAGCAAACGAGTACCTTTTTCATTTTTTTTTTTTTTTTTTTTGTAGGAGAGGCGGACCTCCTTTTTAACCTTACTCTGCCCATTTCCCATAGACTATTGAACTACGTGGAGAACTTATAAGACAGAGTAAGGGGGAGAACCAGTACAGTACAAGGAATATTACTGATAACTTTCATTTAAGGATGAGTTCAAACCTGCACTATTTCTAACTCAGACTTAAAGTTCTGACGCCTCAGACCACTCAGCCACCGGCTGTCAGATGTGTTTAGTAACTTATCAACGATTTGCAGGTTTAGAATAAAAATTCCATAAGCCGTTACGTAAGTTAACACAACACAATATGGAAACTATTTTAATCCTGCTATTTGAAATCGTACCGTACACTAAACGTTCTTTGCTTTTTTTTATGTATGAGGGAACTTTTTTAACTTTATAGCAGACTCTAACAGATGTGTGACGAGCTGTCTGAACGGAGCTTTTTATCACTAGTGAGTACCTAAAAATTAAAAATTTAGTTTTAAATAGCTTCAGCTGATCTAATTTTTTGTTTGTTTGTTGGGAAACAATAATCTTAAAATCCGTGAATATTAAAATTTGTCCTCTTTGAGATAAGTCAAGCTTAGTTAGTAACAAGACTACACAGGCCATCCATATTCATCCTAAACTCAAGTAACCATTTGGTTTAAAATACGAACAATTTCTGCAATACGAGATCAACTTTTAAATTATTGACATAAGAATATCTTAAAGTTTCTAACTAACTAGAAAGTTGTACCCTACTCCATTGTATGTAGGTTTCCCACAACGGCTTTAAGCAATACAAAATATCCTGTAAGCGTAACATTCCGTCAGCTTCCTGGAGGAACGGTCCTGGTATATGGTAGCCCACTCAGAGAGGGGCTTATACTAACTGTCGTACGTTACCTCACACGGCTCTAACTCCAGCTATATACGGCCCTCTCCGGCCACGCAACGTTCTACATGTGTTATTTGGCATGTTTATATGGTACGGCCGCAAGCAACCGGTCCACCACAAGGTCATATCAAGGTCACTTAAAGGTCATCGACCTAAGAGTCTGTGAGGAGTTCCTTATGCTGTATATGGAGGGTACAAGTTTCTGCTCGTAACATCACGTGAAGTATCAAATGATTTACCCCTTCATAAACGTTTGTATGAAAATTACAACTAGTAGTTAAATGGAATTCAGGTAGATATGGAAAGAGTCTGTTAGTTAAATTTTAATTCCATGCCCTCACATTTTTTTGATATTTTTATCATTGCACCATTAGCAACAGATTAATAAAAGTTTGCCGGAGAAAGATATTTAAGCACCTTAATGATGGACTGCCACAAGGGTCTGTTCTTTCTCCTTTTTTATTCAATGTACAAACGGTCGAAATTGTCGCCACAGAGTATGGTAAATTCATATTTAGAAAATATTGGTCTTGCATCTCAACACTAAGACATCACAAAAAGAAAGAGAACTCACACTTGGTCTACTTATACTCAATAGTTATTTTAGAACCTGGAAGCTAAAGCTAAGTCCAGCAAAGTTAACAGTGGACTTCTTTTACCTGAGTAATAGACTAGGTAATAAACAATTTTACTATAGCTAATTATATTTTTAATCAAGAATATATTATATAGTAATTTTGAAATGTAAAATTGCAACGTTATGACAAAATTGCTAACTTTAAAATTTAGGTGTATTCTCTACTTTAAGCCAACAAAGGTTTACGATAATATCAATCTGAAGGTTACTACATAATTGGTTGCAGAAAGTTGTAAGCCAAAGTAAATTATCAAGACCTTCTCAGAAACAGCCATCATCGTGTTTAACCATGTAGTTACATTGTTGATACCACACAACCTAATTATATTGTGCTAGGGTAAATCTAAAGTTCACTAAAGTGATTTGCTTTATGAGAACTACCTGAAAATCATTATTTGGACACAAAATGATGTTTTCACTCACCCTTAAAATTTGCTTAAAAGGGCTAAAAGACTTTCTTTAATTAGTATTAACAATTTTAAATGAATTACGTAAATATATTGATAATTTTATTTCAATTAAGATTAATTATTATTTTATGTTTTGTTTAAATTTTTTATCAATGCTATTTCGATACAAATAAATCTATTAGAGTACTATTCTTATAATATTTAGTCAAAATACACCTAAAATCAATAATTAGCCAAACAACGTTTCACCCTAAGATTAAAAATGGCAATTGAATATAAAAAGCTATTACTAATTTTCTTCTTTCTCAATGGTTTTTTGGTTTTAATAGTATGTTGTTTTTTAAATACAACAAAAACTCATGAAATACTAACCGTGAGTAATATATTTATATCAAATATGAAAAATTGCAAAAAGTACAATTTTTCAAGGTGACACATGTCAAAACAGCATTCTAAAGCATTCTAATTTTCTTTTCTTAACCAAGCTTACTAAAGAATCTAAACTTAGATCAAATAATGAAAAACCTTAGCTTAATGTTTCCTAATTGGAGACAATTGAACATATTTTTATTAAAATAGCTCAAAAGTATTAATTTTATAAAAAAGTAACACGTATGGCTTATTTAGGCTATCTTAAAACTCATTTAGTGGTATAACACATGTTTACATTGAAAAAGACTGAACCATTGTATAAGCAACCATTGTATTGGTCCAACCGACCATACGCTGAGTTTCTTCAGAATGAGCAAAATACTCAAGAATGGACCAAATAACAACTAACAAATTATTTGAAATGTGTTTATTTATTTATACTGAATCTGTGATGCATTCAGGTATAACTAGACAAATAATTCTTTTATTTACAAGAACAATTTATTATTAAACATAAAAACCTAAGGGAACTTGTAAACCGTAAGCAGCTTCTATGTTAAAAAACTTTACGTCCAAATAACACGTAAATTAATTTTATTAATATATATAAGACAAACACTAAAACATTTAGATTTCGTTTACTTTTCTGTTACTTTTGAAGCAGTTTAAAAAATTTTGTTAAATAATTGCAATTCCTCGATCCATTTTTGAGCTCTTATCTCATTAGAGAAACTCAGTAATGCCATAGTTACAATAAATCAACTGTCATTCAATAAAAAAACTTGAAAAAATTAAATTATTGAACAATTGTCTAAAAATTTCCTTTTGTAACCTTTTAGTAAAATTAAAACTTTTGAGTTATTCTCGTTAAAATAATTAAAATGACTATCATTTTGAAGTTAATTAGGCAAACTTAAGCAAACTTTTTTCATTTTTAGATATAATTATAATAAACATATTACTTATGTGTGGTTAAATTTTGTTGATTATTTTAAACTCATGATTTTTATAACAAAAAAACCACGTACAGACAGAAAGTAAACGGAAAGAGATAGAAAATTACCTACACTAATTAGTGCTTTACTCCTTTTGGTCGATAGAAGAATATTCCAAACCTTATAGCTTGAAAAGCCCTGTTTAAAACGTTTGTATAAAACATCTGGATATTTACTTTGGAATTATTTTAGTCAAAGGATGCAAGGTGAATATATAGTTTAAAAGTTAATTTTAATGATGTTAATGCTAGCTGTAAATGTTTTTAGATTGCTGTATGGTAGTGTAAACTTTATATGCAATATACAAGGTGGACAAATATATGGAAACGCCTTCACAACTTTTGTATGACTTCACTTTAAAAATTGAAATCTTATACATTATTCTGCTTACAAAGAACACACTTTTTGACACCATTAGCGACATTTCATCTTTTCTGGGGGACGGCCCATGAGGAGTTAATCGAACACTTTCAATGTAAGCCGAGGTCGAGTTTGGTATCAAATGAAAGGTATATTCAAGAGAAATTAATTGCCACAAACCGGACTTCGAAATGACCTTTCCAGAGTTGTGGTCATTTTAATTTAAAAGTAACTGATTTAAACAATATTATTTTTCCGCTTTTTAACGTTTTTAAGTAAATGATTCTGTTCATAAAATTGTACTTTATGAAACACAACTATTGAAAATTATTAAATAATGAAATTATCCATGGAAAAAATAACGTTGTTGCGGAATCGTTTCCGTATATTTTTTATTCTCTGTAGTGTTTTCTTCTACGTTATATTTTTTTTAACTATGGTAGTTAAACCGATTTATTTCTTGATTAGAGATTCTTGGTAGAGGCTAGAATTAAGCTTTTAAGTTGATTGTAATTGATTGAAATAGGCATGTATTTTTAACCTATTTTTATTCCTAATAGGTCAAAGTTCTTACTTTGTTTTTTTTTTATTTGTTATTTTATTAATCATTGAATCAATTATGCCATATGTTCCACCCTAACTAACTATTCCATATGTTTCTATGCTGAGTACAAAGGAATAATGTAAACATTTCAGTAACTGTAGTTGTTTTATTTTGTATAAAACATAATATAAATAAAATATATGATTATATTATGGTTTCAATGAGCAAGTTCAACATCAAGTTATCGAATCTTATTCAGTACGCACCAAAGATTAACATTAATCCAAACTGGGCAATGGTGTTATTTGTATTAGTATTTGCCATTATAATAATAATAAAAATAATATTGTTATTGTTATTATTATTGTTTTATTTGTTATAATTGTATTTTTTTTTTTTTTTGTTAAAAACATAGATTCTTTTTCATAATCAAATTTATCAATATGTCTCAAAATTAACAGTCTGTAATTAAAATGTAGTAACTTCCAAACAGAATAGTTATTTCTGATCAGATCAACGGATGCTCTAAGCACTTCTCAACAATATCCCATTCCATTCCAGTTTCATCTGATCCAGACTTAAAGATGATATCTAAGCCGCGTTCTTGGTACTTTGATGAAACTTACCGCCTGAGTAGTTCGTAATTCACCCGCCAGAGTGTACTGGACGTTATCTCCGTTTTAAAGTCAAGGCTAATGACGCTTTAATGGTAGTACTTAACAAGCCGAGTGGCTTACATAAACTGCCATTTTTTTGGGGAATCTTGGTTAATTTTTTATATAAATTGCACTTTGATAATCGTTGACTGGCAATCTTTTACAAAAACCTTATTTATTTAAAAACCACAGAGAATAAAGTATGTTTTTCTATTTGTCACATAGGCTTTACTTTTTCCTCTCTGTGGCAAAAGTAAACTGATAAAAGCTTTATTATTAGTACTACACAATTATTAGTACTTTAAATTTTAGAGTATTTCATACAAAACACCTCAAAATAGTTCGATGCTAAAAGAAAAAAGTGATTTCCAGTTTAGAATGTAACTGATAATTATTGACATTTTTTATATTTTGTATTTCTTTTATATTTCATATAGTGTTTTATATTTTGTATAATTGTGTTATATGCGATAGCTTTTAAGAACTCTTGACTTTCTTAACACTCAACCGTAGTTTTTAAGCATGTAGTTTTTTAGTCTTTTCTTGAATTAGTATGGGTTAAAGAAAAATATGTAGTTTATATAGGCTAAATTAGTAAGTACACCTGAAGACAACAGGAGGTTTTTACACCTATCGAAACATTGCTTTTGTTCCCTAAAATCTTGAAGCATCTAAAATCTCTAAACATTATCTACCAATTATGAACAATCCAATGATAACAAATAATTTTCAAACAACAATTAAGGATAAATGATAAGATTTTTAAAAAAAATATGTGATAAATATATAGACATTAATACTTAAATTTTACTATTATTCAGGAAATAATTTAAAACATCTCTTAAATTAAAAACAGCTTTCAAATAAAAAAATATTTTCTGATTTTTAATACCATTTAGTCTGAAAAGATTTAGAAATAGACTTTATAATTTCAATTCATGATTTCCATAATTTGACTGAAAATATGACTATTATTTGCTACAAAATATGTACACAATGTTAAAGTACTTTTTGTGACATAAATGAAATTTTATTGCAAAATTAAAATAAAATGTATACATTATAAATTTGTTTAATGCATTTTGAATATTCTATAATCGTGTTTGACTGTCAATCTACTCGTGCCACCCATTTCATCTCTTGTATGTATCTACTCAAAAACCTATCCTGAGAAAAGTTACTTTAAACGTTTATTTATTATTTAATTACATTATTCTTTTTAATCATGTTACAAGAAAATTGAGACTTTCAAAAAGGACATTTTTTCAATTTTAAAAATATTTCACTAACCATTACTTTTTTATAGACCATCCACATAAGAGACGAGGATAACAAGAAAGTCTAACGAAGAAAGTCTAAGTAAAGAGAGACCTACTTCAAATAACGTCCTCCCCCCAACCTTGGTGTATATACTGCTGGTTTTAAGGGATATAAAGACGTCATTGATGATAACATAATAATGAATAACGAATTATAATTATCTTTGTACTAAATGTAGTACAAAGATAATTGTAATTAGATAATATAATGTTTAATGAAACATGAACATACTTATGGCATATGACTAACCTCTGTAGAAAGTTTTGTGTCTAGTGAAATATAAGAAATAAAAATACATGATCAGTTTTGAATTCAGCTTTTAAATTAATATTCTAAGAAAAAATCGAATTAATCAAAACTTGAAAGCCATTTTTTTTTAATTCCCTGTAAAAATAATTTAATATTTAATCTTGTATGTTTGACATAACCTTTTAAAGCATATTTGTTCTATGCTGTTGTAGATTTGTAGTTTGTTATACCATAGGAGAACAATTAATTAAGAAAGTAATGTTAGTATACCTTGTTTATAATGTAATACAAAATTATCCCTGAGTGAAACTGAAATTTCTGGTGTAAGGTGAGAAACTAAGTATCTAACAGTGCAAGAACTTAGTTCTAGCCACAAATGACAATTTGTGTCAACTCTAGAAAAAAAAACTTTAAAAGGAACATCTCACAATATTTATGATACAAGTAAACCCTTTTAGTTGATTTCTCGTGCAACAGTTTAATAAATACCACTCGTTATTTCACTGCTTGCAGTTTAGGTGAAAATAAATAAACAATAAAGATAACACTTTTTTTGCAGTAGTAAACTGTTTAGTTTATGTAGTACAAAACGTAGGGGATAAAACTGATTATTAAGCTGTCAATAAGCAGAAAATCAGACAAATACTTTGTATATCTGATTCCACCTAAAGCTGTAAGTCGTTTCGTTGCCCTGGCTATTACATTACTAACAAATGGTTCTTCCTTACCCAAATCAAACTCAGCTAGTAACAAGACTACACTAGTTATCCATACTGATCCTACACTCAAGTAATCTCTATATTTAAAAGGTAAGGCCCTCACTCACTCCTTAATAATTCTCCAACTTCCCATGTAGGTAGAGAGTTGAAATTGTGTAGACTGTTTTTTAGGTCTTAAATAGGACAGCTAAAGTATTTACATCTTGATAAAATATTCCTATGGTGTAGAAACCGCAACTAAAAGATTGTTCCATAAGGATTATATTGGGTTGATTTTATTAAATTAATAACAACTGTTTTGAAAATTGATAAACATGTTTTATTAGTATGATTGACATTAATTAATACTATTAATTGATTCATTAAAAGTTTAATTTTCAGCTATTAAAACAAAAATAAACGAAGTGCACACGTTTAAAATAGGATAAGTAATACCATTGGGTATTCATACAATTAAATACGAAGCAACGGCGTGGGCGAGATATTACAGTTAATCTACTATTTTTTTGTATTCAAAAGTCACATGCCGAAGCCGACGGCCGAGGTGTATCAAGCGCAATGAGCGGCGGGGTTGGCACGCGAAGCGTGGAGGGGTGTACCCATAGTCATTCATATTCGTCTTAAACTATGCAAAATTTTGTGTTTGCGTCTTTTATCTGAGAATAACCTAAAAACATAACTTGAAAAGATAAGCCACTTATTAGCAGGAGAAAAGTAGGCCTCTAAATCTCCAATTTGTAATAAAAACACTAAATTTAATAAAAACATATTCATTATTTCATATGTCATTAATTCCTTTACAAATATCCTCAATTTTCGTGTACTTCCAAGGTTTAAAATTTAAGTTTCCTTTCCCTCTTATGTATATGTTCAACATTAATTGTTCTACAAGGTCTTAAGTCTATTATGTAAGCTTTTGATAATGGTATTCGCTGAAATGTATTCATTAATGGCTTGACAATGAAGGGCATGTCCACTGGAATCGTGTGGGTGGCAAAGTAGCAGGACTGGCATTTAGCAGCAATCTGCATCCTTAAGGCACAAGGACGAGGGTTAGTCCTGAGCAATGTGATGGGCGTTAGCTCTTCTAAGGACATCGGCTGGAACCGGTTGCGTTTAGGGAAACCCGGACGCCTATAAGAAATAAGCTTACGAAACGTCGTATTTGGTTTTTTTTTATTACATAATATGAATGACCGGTGGACATATCGTAAATGAATTACTGAACGTGGCGAACAATGTATGTAAGTAAAGAATCGTTGGTTATATGACGTCTTCCAGTTTTTAAAAAACATCAGAATTATGACATTTCCTCTTGCAAATAAAACAGTAATAAAATTCACGCTTATTCACACTTATATTCAAATTTTAAAACAACGTGAATAATATGAAGTAAAGACTGATCTTACTTCTTTAAAGAATTTCCAAGGATAGTTTTGAAAAGCTATAAATACTCCATAATTGACATGCAAAGTAAAAAATTAAATAACAAGAAATATAAAAGGCGTATTGTTGAAAAGACAAAATAAATTAATAACATGTGATAAACAACACGAACATTGTAAAAAATATTTTGTTTCAATTTTGAACTAAGGAAAAAAATGATGATTGGAACAAAACTATAAAATGATTTGAATTATTCAGACCCAAACGCAATACTTTGCACATTTTTAAGTCTTAAGTATGAAATTTTACTTAATAATTAAAAAAATTGATTAAATAGACTTTTAAAATAAATGCTTACCACTATTAAATATCAAAAGAATACCAATAGATGTTATTTGAAAAGAAATATCTTCCGGCAAAAGCAAACTGTCTTAAGGATATGACGATATTCTAGTAACAGTGCTAAAAGAACTTAAACTTTCGATATCCAAACCCTTATCACATGTAATAAATTCAACTCTATAGCTGTATACATTGTAGATAGTTAAGAATCACAATAATTATTCCAGTCCTGGAAAAAAGGGAAAAAATATATATGTATAGTTGTAGACCTATGGGTGTTCAACCCTCAATATCGAAATTATCAGAAAATGCTTGTGGAAATTATAAAAAATACCTATGATTCTTTAGGTGAATGATATTAGCATGTAACTTCGAATACACACAGTTTTGTGTGTTGTTCCTTAGTAATAAAAAATAAATAATATAAATAAAACATAAAACTCTTATTATTTATACAATAAACGTAATTTTCAATACGTTAAAAAACATTTCGAAATAATTTAGCTTGTAAAAATATATAGAGTGATTGAAAAACTTACTTGGGTAGGAATTCATGTTTGAATGTTGTGGAATAATTGATGTTTTTAATTCATTTTTGTAGAGAGAGAGAGAGAGAGAGAGAGAGAGAGAGAGAGAGAGAGAGAGAGAGAGAGAGAGAGAGAGAGAGAGAGAGAGAGAGAGAGAGAGAGAGAGAGAGAGAGAGAGAGAGAGAGAGAGAGAGAGAGAGAGAGAGAGAGAGAGAGAGAGAGAGAGAGAGAGAGAGAGAGAGAGAGAGAGAGAGAGAGAGAGAGAGAGAGAGAGAGAGAGAGAGAGAGAGAGAGAGAGAGAGAGAGAGAGAGAGAGAGAGAGAGAGAGAGAGAGAGAGAGAGAGAGAGAGAGAGAGAGAGAGAGAGAGAGAGAGAGAGAGAGAGAGAGAGAGAGAGAGAGAGAGAGAGAGAGAGAGAGAGAGAGAGAGAGAGAGAGAGAGAGAGAGAGAGAGAGAGAGAGAGAGAGAGAGAGAGAGAGAGAGAGAGAGAGAGAGAGAGAGAGAGAGAGAGAGAGAGAGAGAGAGAGAGAGAGAGAGAGAGAGAGAGAGAGAGAGAGAGAGAGAGAGAGAGAGAGAGAGAGAGAGAGAGAGAGAGAGAGAGAGAGAGAGAGAGAGAGAGAGAGAGAGAGAGAGAGAGAGAGAGAGAGAGAGAGAGAGAGAGAGAGAGAGAGAGAGAGAGAGAGAGAGAGAGAGAGAGAGAGAGAGAGAGAGAGAGAGAGAGAGAGAGAGAGAGAGAGAGAGAGAGAGAGAGAGAGAGAGAGAGAGAGAGAGAGAGAGAGAGAGAGAGAGAGAGAGAGAGAGAGAGAGAGAGAGAGAGAGAGAGAGAGAGAGAGAGAGAGAGAGAGAGAGAGAGAGAGAGAGAGAGAGAGAGAGAGAGAGAGAGAGAGAGAGAGAGAGAGAGAGAGAGAGAGAGAGAGAGAGAGAGAGAGAGAGAGAGAGAGAGAGAGAGAGAGAGAGAGAGAGAGAGAGAGAGAGAGAGAGAGAGAGAGAGAGAGAGAGAGAGAGAGAGAGAGAGAGAGAGAGAGAGAGAGAGAGAGAGAGAGAGAGAGAGAGAGAGAGAGAGAGAGAGAGAGAGAGAGAGAGAGAGAGAGAGAGAGAGAGAGAGAGAGAGAGAGAGAGAGAGAGAGAGAGAGAGAGAGAGAGAGAGAGAGAGAGAGAGAGAGAGAGAGAGAGAGAGAGAGAGAGAGAGAGAGAGAGAGAGAGAGAGAGAGAGAGAGAGAGAGAGAGAGAGAGAGAGAGAGAGAGAGAGAGAGAGAGAGAGAGAGAGAGAGAGAGAGAGAGAGAGAGAGAGAGAGAGAGAGAGAGAGAGAGAGAGAGAGAGAGAGAGAGAGAGAGAGAGAGAGAGAGAGAGAGAGAGAGAGAGAGAGAGAGAGAGAGAGAGAGAGAGAGAGAGAGAGAGAGAGAGAGAGAGAGAGAGAGAGAGAGAGAGAGAGAGAGAGAGAGAGAGAGAGAGAGAGAGAGAGAGAGAGAGAGAGAGAGAGAGAGAGAGAGAGAGAGAGAGAGAGAGAGAGAGAGAGATGAGAGAGAGAGAGAGAGAGAGAGAGAGAGAGAGAGAGAGAGAGAGAGAGAGAGAGAGAGAGAGAGAGAGAGAGAGAGAGAGAGAGAGAGAGAGAGAGAGAGAGAGAGAGAGAGAGAGAGAGAGAGAGAGAGAGAGAGAGAGAGAGAGAGAGAGAGAGAGAGAGAGAGAGAGAGAGAGAGAGAGAGAGAGAGAGAGAGAGAGAGAGAGAGAGAGAGAGAGAGAGAGAGATTTGGCCTTGCCAGTGTCACTCAGCCTTATTAGGTTGTTATGCACTATGGTCCCAAAAGTATTTTAATAACTTGGCACGTTAGACACGGTACATTTCAACTGACTATCCGTACATTATTATTTATACCCATTATTGGGGGATAATTGTGAGTAATGAAGCATTTAGCCTTATGTTATAGACCCAAGTCATTGAGAATGTATATATTTTTAACTCTAAATTAAGGTAGAGTGAGAGAGAGAGGATTGTTTACAATTCATTTAACTTTTTTACTCGGAAGAAGGTCAAACAGAAAATCATATTTCCATTGTGTATACAAAGATCAATTTTTTTAATTTTACTGACTAAATTTTGGAACTATCTAATGATACAAAATATGTTGCATGGTTGTTACAATTCAAAGTTACAAGACGTGACAGTCATATATTAACATTTAGGTTCTGTTTCAACAACTTTTAAACATTTTATTTAGATGGGTACTTAAATTAATTTTCATTTATTAGTAAAGTTATTCATCGTTACGAGTCTTCTGCAAAATTTCAACAATTCTTTAAGAAGCATTGACTTTTCTGAAATTGTATAACAACATTAATAATTTTGTTTGTACTCTTGGGAGCTTTTAAACATTATTCAGTGGTAAGAACTGAGTTTTGTCATCAAAACAAAAGATTTTATTTTTGTTTTATATCTATTGGTTGCTGTAATTATATGTCAATCCTTACGAATGCTAGATCTCTCTTCGATTTTTAACTTTTAATATTATTACTTTTCATTATCAGCTAAAAGTTGAAGAGTCTTTTATTTCAATGACTTTCCACGTGAGCTTAAATATATTATTTACTATATATATATATATATATATATATATATATATATATATATATATATATTAATAATAATAACCAATATTATGATTATACTTAAATTAGGATTGGTCAGTAAATAAATAACAAATTTTGATTCAGACATTTAATTTATGGCACACATTTGGTATAAAATACCTCACAAAACTAAAAGTTTGAAATTTTTTGAACGAATATTTTTTTTTTTTTTTTTTTTTTTTGAGGTTCCAAAGTCTTACCATGGAGTTTCAAGTGTATAGAACAAAACGGTGAACGTCACAACAGCAATAAACGATGTACATTATTGTTCTTATTTAAGATAAATGACTGTTAACATTAGGGCATGTCTTGGATAGTAAAACTTGAGGCAAGCAGGAATGGCTGCAAGGAAAGTTATCATCTTTATGGAAGTGTGAATCATACCTGTTGATTGTTGTTAAATGAATTTTCAAACAAATTGTTTATGAAATATATTATAATCCAGCCGTTCTAGCTTTACCTCTGAGGTTTGCAGGCAAAACTGGAGAATCGACATAGGCAACGTCGCACGCCAGACTGCCTCAGCCCTCCTCTTAGATTTTACATCCAGTGACTCACAATTAGGAAGAATGTAGGAAGGTACAAATTTATTTTTTTTGTGTGAATTTAAAACTTTTTAGTATTTAACTAGAAACAACTTTTTTACTGATTACAAAAATCAAAATACGATCAAAACTAGTTTTGGTTTATCTAATTACCGGAAAAAAATTAGCCGTGGGACAGGAGGGAGCCAAGCGTTTAAAATGTACAATGTTGCCATGTTGTGCTCTCCTCAGAGGTAAAGTTAGAACGGCTTTAGAATATTAGAATGCACGCACTTTACCATGATTGGCAATACGGCTGTCACTTCAATGTAATATTAAAACATTGTTAAATGGCAGTAAGACCAACTAAAGGTATAATAATATTTTTTTTTTAGAAATTTACAACTGTTTAATATCAAAAAAGCAAATTAATTTATTTAATAGATTAAATTTATGTATCTAATTTTTTAGCTCTCTCTGTAGTTTAATAGACACTGTTTTACATAATTTAGTCAGTATTCATAGATATCAACTTCATCAGTAAGACGAACTACAGAAATAATATATGTATATATTTTAGAAATTTACAATTGTTTAGTATCATCTAAGCAAGTTTGTTTATTTATTAGATTACATTTATGTGTCTCATAATCTTGTTCTTTCTGTAATTTCCTAGACTTTTTTACACAGTTTGGTCAGTATTCCTAGATATCAAATTGATCAGTCAGTAGAGGTGGACAGGGAAAAGGTATCGGGTACCGATCCCAGGTGTGGGGGTGGCGTGAAGTCGGTTTGTCTGCGGATCAAAGAATATTTGCTGTGGGTACTGTCTAGCTGAGGGCTCTTCTTCCTTCCCACTGGCTGCTATAGCCCCTGGGATTCCGCCCCCTCGGACTCCTGCTATGGCGGTTGCCACTGGGCGAGCCACTGCTAGGCCACCAGGGCCCACGATGGCTTGAGCTACAGGCTTAGAGGAGGCTACACCTCCAGGCTGCAACAGATTGTGTTAATATTAGCTTTGATGATGTAGCTTAATTTGATGCAAATATGTATGATTACTAGAATGCACGGTGAGTTTTGGTAACCTGTCTGGTCTTATTATTGATTAAGTCTGATTTAGCTCAGAAAGGACCATTAAACATTAGCCCAATAACCAAGCAAAAACGAGACTCACAGGTTTACGTGGAATCCTAACCACGTAGTATTTGAGTGATTTTCAGTAAATTGACAAGTATTATACTCAGTTCTCTCCCCTACACAAAAATCTGGACACCGATCACCACCCGACAAAGACACATCAGTCTTATCTAGTAGAGTACACGTCAAAGGCATCCATTCAGTGTACGCCATGTCGGTATTAAGAGGACCCAGTTTGAACCTATCACCTACAATCTCCACAGTACTTTTTCCGCAAGTAGATGGATTACAGCACTGCGCTACTAATGCCTACTTTATGAGATTCTATATCGTAGTTAGGTCTGTTTTTTTAAGAAAATGTTTTATTCTCTATATTGATAGTAAATAAACACATATACAGAACCATTCGTATAGTTCTTTATATTTTCATATCTATACTTACAAATGTAGGCCTATATATGGATGTGTTCGCATTCACAGCAATTGAGTGGACTCAATAGTTGCTTTGTGATAAAATTACTATTGTTATTATTTATTTTATTACGAGAACTTTAACAATTTATAATACATTAATTATTTCAATATACTACTAATTTTTATTTATACCTATGAAAAACAATTTGGTAATTTAAAACGAAAACAGAGAGTAGGCCTATAGACATGGGTCTTCTATCACCAGGTCAAAGTTAATCAAATTTAGGATATCCTCAATTACAGATAGCTGAATTAATATTAATACTATACTGTCAGTATCACTTTGACTGCACAGTTTGTAATTTCCTCACACTATCTAAGTTATCATCTTACAAATTAGTAAAATTATCCCTTCTTTTCATAAATCTATCAACGTGTTTCTTGTTCCTCTGTGTTTAGGAACATACGTCACAAGGCGTACTTCATAATTTCAATACTATTTTAAGTATTTAATTACTCAGCATTTTAAAGGACGATAAGTTAAGTAATCTTGAAGTCATTATGGAGTCTTCTTAAGTGGATACAGCTCATAACAAACATTATTCGACAGTAAAAACGGTGGAATGCAAGAAATATCTTCTGCATTGTTTCCATTGTGAACAGGTCACGCGAACGGTAATCAAAGACCAATGAGACTAGAATCAGCAAATAACTACTATTGTGAGAAAGACACTGGAGAAACGACCATAAACTATGTCTTGAGAGAATCTAATGGAACAGCTTCAATATCACTTATTGAGCTATTTACTAAACAAAAGATAATAACAAGTTCAAATAACTGTTATTGGAAGTTAGAATAGTTGATTTTCTTTCTCTTGGTTGCTTTTTAGTCTTTGCCAAATGGCCACAGTATAATAAAACCTCATAGTATCGGAGCTCAGCCATTTAACTTGCAAACCTAGCGATGCTAACGATCCTAGTGGTTGTATAACAAACAACTGGCGTGGTAAGCGGAGAGGTGCCGTAGCTCTGCGATACGACCACTAAGATCGCTAGCATCAACCAGTGGGCATTTTTCTCAAAAGTAAGCCTCGCGACTGTGCATTTTAGACTGTGGTATCACTATAATCTTCTACCAGTAAATGGAGAATGTCCTTACGTACTCCAATCTGATACTTCAGTAAACATGTAATTCTAAAGTTCCCATCCTCAGTGATACTCACCAACTAATACCATTTAATGTAATTTACTTTTCTGAACTGTGGTAGTTTTATTCAATACATACCAAATCCCTAACACTGTATAGTTACTTAACCTGATCAAACCTAACCTCCAAATTAAATAAGTAATCAATCCAGGAAGTAACAAGTATTTTTGTCTGAATTCCTCTTTTCACTGTACCTTATGATGTGATGTTCAAACACTTATATAAGATGACTAGTAAACGGTTTGTTAATGAGACAAAAACTACAGTCACTATGTTGTTTTACGTAACTACAGTAACTGTATTGTTGTGTACGTATTGAAAAAGTGTATTTATTGGCTGGTGTATTCATAGTAATAACTGTGTAGGCTTATTGTATATTAAAAAGAGTAATATTATACATGAATTCTACGAAAATTGCCTTTAGTATATGGAAACTGTTATTAAATAAATTGCCATTTTACTGGCATATATTGTAAGATTATGAACTAATAAACTGCATTTTACAAGATATCTAACTCCTAAACTGACATGGTTTATAGCAAGCAAAATATTTTATATTCTTTTATATTTTTACGAGTATTTACTATAATTCTTTGATATATATACAAAATATTAGAATACAATACAGTTGGTATGTATGATTGATTTTTTTCATGGGGAAGATTCTTGATAGGTAGTGTTAGTCCAATTAGCCAACATTCGATAAACTTAACAGGTTGGCTAATTGGTTTAACAGGTTGAATTTTAAAATAATGGCTTAACGTGTTCAAGTTGGTTAAGAAATTTAAAGTATTCGTCTCTTTATTCTGAGTATTTATTTAGGGTTTCTTAGATCATCATTCTGTCTTAGTGCTTTAAATCCAATATTGACCTAATGCTTTAAAAGTACATGAGTGGGGTATCAAATCCAATCTAATCTTCACTTGAATCAGAATTTACCTTCAAGTTTTTGGAAAATCAAAATACAAGCCCCGCAATACTAAAAATAATCAATTGAATACGCTAATCAATAGCATAAATAATTGTAGACCGAGGCTAAAGGGTGAAGTCGGCATGAGAGCAGCGAGTGATGGGGTGGGCAGAAGAAGCGTTTCTGTATTATCCCCTAATTTTCAAGAGAAAAAGTTCAAACAGAACTCTTTTAGTTACATATGAAATATATTTTGAAAAAAGCCTAAGGTAAAAATATATGCATTGCAATTTGTTACAGAAAACCACGGCGTTTAAATTTGTTGATGATAATGTTTATCTATTTCATAAATTATTTATATTGTACAATAAATTATTTCTCATTGTTATTTTTATAAATTATTTTATTTGTTGTTATATAGTTGTTCTTTGTTACAGTAGTTACGATATTTAATATTTTTTATATGACTTTTCTACTTAAATGGTTATTGTATTTATTACATTGGCCGCAATTCAATTTTGTCATAATTTATCTTATTATATTATTTGTTATATTTATAGTTTTTTTTATTATATTATTGTTATATTCGTTGTATTTTTTGTTGTTATTAACTAGTTCATTTTGATCATTTATTAATGAAGACTACAAATAATAAATAGTAGGACTAAGGAACAGTTTGAAACTTGTCATTGTAAAATTGGAAATTTATGATAATGTATTAGGCCAAGTCTGCTCCACACGCGCTCTGAGAGGTGCATTGTGAGAGTTTTTATACTATAATATTATAGTTTATATTTTTGAATAAAGGTTTTTGAACTTGAACTTGAATAAAACCTTTTAGGTTGACAACCATTTACAACTTTTTTTAGTCGATCTCATTTACTGTATTAAAATTACCACATATTCAACAGTTAAATAGTTTATCAAGTGTAATCGTAAAGTATACAAAATATAAATATCTTTGGGGATTTCTGCTTATAGAATGTTTTTATCCCAATATTTTGGACCTTCTGAATTTTGAGTCCACTCAGACCAGCCAATGGACGTTTAAAAATTAGACAGTCTACACTGTAGACCGACTGAAATCATTTGTTTCTATTTTTACTTTCTCCCATATATATTAGCATAGAGAAAGTATTGTGATCGTCTAAAAAATCCTTTTTATAATATGGTATAAAAATCCATTTTAGGGTCTCCTGTACCCAAAAAAAGGTATTTGAAAAAAAATTGAATGTCTGTCTGTATGTGCGTCTGTCTATGTGTATGTGCACTTCACTGGAGCCCAAATGGATGCATCAATTTTTATTAAATTTGGTATAAAGTTGTATTTAGCCAATATATATAAATCATTTTTTAAATTTTGGAAATTTTAGTTATTTTTCTATATTTTATGGGCAAAAAACATACAAATATGGAATTTTTTCAGAAATGGCTAAAAAATTTAGATTAAATTTTCAGGAAAGATTTAAATTACAATTCAAAACATTTTAATAAAAACCGCATGACTTTAACTTGACTAGGTCTTGGTGAAAAAAACATATTTGGAATTCAAATTGGTAATTTTCCCAGATTTTTTAGTGTTTCTTTGGAACCATTTATTTAACTTCACGTGGGCCAGCAGGCCATTGCGTGTACTTTATTCAACGAGTGAAGAATCGACCGTTGGCTCAGTTGGGGATTCGATCTTGCATATATCCCTCCGCAGTCTGAAGCCGTTGAATAAATGGCCTTAACGGTATGGGGATTAATTAACTCCAAAATATGGATAGTTTAGCATGAATCAAAGTTGCATAGTTAATATTCCATTGATTCCTCTATATTAATGGAACTGTTGCTCTGCCGGCCCTACCCGTATGTGGATCACTCTCTTACCCCTGCAATCGCCAACCCAACGGGTTTCGCTTCCGCCACGCTGGCGTTATCCGGGGGTGGGTTGATGGCTACACTCTCGTTGTCCCCTTCTTCTTCCTCGGCCATCCCTACATCCTCCTCCTCCTCCTTGGGTGGCTTACTAGGCGAACCCTTGATGGGCGGTGGTGTGCGCGACACAGTACGGCGTCCTGAAGGGTGGATCACGAGGTACTGTCCTTTCGCACCGCCGTAGTAAGCCAACGTCTGAACCTGGCCCCGTGCCTCCACCCTGAAAAAAAATAAATAAATAAATAAAGGTTGGTTTCTTTTATCAGTTAGTTTACATGATTTGTACAGTCAGAAACTTTGACGTGGTGAAACCAAACTTTGTCATCCAGTTAATCTCCTGTAAAACAAATTATCAACTTAGTATGGACTACTTATTATATTCTTGCATTTTAATTGCTAACACATAATATTTTCCCATTATTTATTATATGATTGAAACGAACATGGGATTGCAAGTACTACATCACTGATTTTGTCTAAACATTTTTGCTAATCATATGATTAATTAACCAACTTTTGTCCTCATTATTTTTATTATTATTATGATTGTGTCCACTTTGTTACTAAGAAGTAAAGTTACAATTGTTTAATTACTATAAAAATCTGGATTGCTTATCCTGATAAGGTTATATCACTAAATTTAAAACAGTATTACTCAAACAAATAAGAGAATTTAATTTGGGTTTTTAAATAAAATGTTGGACATTTTAAAAATAAACAACAGAAAGTGTTAACAGCTGGTTAAAACATTTTTCCCTGTTTTATCTTAATGCAGCAAGAGGTTGTAATGTTGTATATGATATCTACATAAAATCACAAAGAAGAAATAAAGACGTCTCATCCAATATTGCGTTAAATGTATGTCGAATAGTTAGTACTCCAGTGACAGCACCTTGTCAGTCCCTCCTGTTATTCCCCCAAACCATCAAGGATAAATGTCATTATTACTTCAGATTTACAAGGATGTATACTAGTTGTAATATATTTAAAACTGCCACTGAGGCGTTCGCTGCGGCCACAAGAAAGCGACCTCTGTTTTTTAGTCTGTGGTACAATATATCAATCAATCACATATGCTCTATTGAGATCATACCACTATATCTTTGATAGCGCTAACAATTAAGCCAAACTGTATATTAAATGGTAATAAAATTAAAATTCTTTATGTATGTATAACAGTTTATTTCTATTTATGCCTGGCACGACACAAATTCCCTCACACTATATTGGGACACAGATAAAGACTTTTTTACACCTTAAAAATCATCCTATAAAAATAAGGTTGACATCCAATGATGCGCCAAAATCTTCAATAACATCCATCGACACCCCTTTGAGTTCCAGCTAGATGTGGTAATGATATTTCGATAATTGGAAATACCGGTAAATACGTTTCGATAAATCGATACATTTATTTCGATAATATTGGCCATACCGATATTTTAGTCCGATATATAATATCACTAAATATTGACGTTATTCTCTCTCCTCAATATCATCACGATTCTAAAAAACACATTTAGATTACCTCTCATGTGTGAAAAACATGTATTGAAATCATAAAGTAACTTTATTCTGTTTTTACGTGAGGTTAAGTGGAAAATTGATTTCCAAACTTTTATTTTAAATTGTTTACCTGATAAGTATTGGAAGTAGCTTTAATCAAATAATTTGCTTAATTTTTAATATGCATGAGAAGTTTAATTTTTAATATGCGGTATTTTAAAATTTGAAAATAAAAATAACAATTTTAATAAATTATTCTTTTATAATTAACACAATAATTAAAAGCATGGTTATTCTTATTTAGAACAATTTTTATTCAACCCCACAGATCACAACTTGTTTCATTTAGATAAATCTATTTAATTTTTACATTCAGTAGGCCATTCTAAATAGTGACAGCAAAACGTAAGTGTATATTTTGTCATGACTTAAGAAGTACTCTCGGCGCAGAAATTATGTACGCAAAATGAGTTTGAAGGCTGTTATAAAGAACTAAAGAGCCAACGAAAAATTTAATCACACCATTATTTTCATCGTTCAATTGTACATCCCTGTTCCCTGTTAAATTATATTACGAGTTTTAAAAATGTTTTCCTAGTTGGAACATAAAAAGTACCGGAATTTTCACTATACTAGTTTTCACTGTACATCAAATTTACAACAATATTACTAAAAAACTCGTTAATGTATTGCATTTATATTTCAATATCTGATTGAAAGGAATAGTTGCTAAAGTTTCATACATTTTAGAAATCTACCTATTCGACGAAAAATGTCTTATCAATACCCCGAAACGTTGTTTTCTTGCCTTGTACAGGTCGTAAAATTAATTACTTGGTCTTGTAATCCTTATACATCACCTTCATATGTGTAAATATGTAGTGATTTTATATTTATTTAAATCTATATAAACTTATCAATTTAAAGTTATTTTAACTTAATTTAAATTGATTTAATATCATAGCATTTACTTACACAAATGAAAGTGATGTATCGTAACTATACATGCCATAAAGATTAAAACAAGATCAAGTAATTAATTTATGACCTGTACAAGCCAAGAAAATATAGTTTGAGAGGATTGATAAGAACTTTTTTTCTCAAACAGTTAAAATCCTAAAATCTATAGAACATTATAGAAAATATTCTTATCAATCAGGTATAAATAAACAAATGCAACACATGAACGAGTTTTCGAGTAATAACGGTGGAAATTTCATGAACAGTAGCAACTAGTTAAAATTCCGTTACTTTTTATGTTAAAACTAGAATGAAAACATCAAAGCTCGTAATATAATTTTTAAATGCGTACATCTTAACTTACAATTGAACAAAGAAAACAACGGTGTGATTAGAGTTTTCGTAGGTCTCTTAGATCCTTAGAATACAACCTGAAAACTCGAGTGCACGTAATTTCTGCGCCGACAGTAGTGATTTTAAACAGATAAAGCATTTACAATTCGATATATCAGTTAATCGATTTATCGATATTTTTTTTCATTATTATCATTAGATCGATATTTGGTTTGCGATATATCGATAATTCAATATATCGATACGTTGAACATATTTGCCATCCCTAGTCCCGGCTCGGTTATGTGGCTCAGGTGGGTCAGGGCTCTGGCAGGGTCCCACTGTTACTCAACCCCTGGCTCACTCCTCACCACGTCCTCTGTGTCAAGCCACACGTCACCAACTTGCCTCACGAGTTCAATGTTACCACGAACTGTCGTATCAACGAAACGACTAAATAAAGGTCAATAAACTTCGGTGAGCTGTTTATAGATTTCGTTCCAATTTTACATTCTCCCATATGCGTTAGCATAGAAAAGAATTGTGACCGTAAAAAAAAAAAAAATAAAAAAATAAATAAATAAAAAAAATTACAAGTTGGCCTAAAAATCCATTTTAGGGTCCCCCGAACCCAAAAAGTGGGTGTTTTGAAAAAATTGTTGATGTCTATCCGTATGTGTGTCTTTCTGTGTGTATGTTAAGTTCAATGGAGAACAAATAAATTGATACATTTTTATGGAATTAGGTATGAAGGTGAATATTTAGCCAATATCTCCGGACCATTTTTTAAAATTTATTTATTAATTTTGTTGTTATGGGTAAAAAATACAAAAATGGAATTTTCTCAAAAACTGCTCTAACAATTTTTATTACATTTTCAGGAAAGGTGTGAAATACAATTCAAAATATTTTAGTAAAAATCGTTGACTAGCTTTTGAGATAAATTTATTTATTTTTTGTTTAATGGGCAAAAAGATATAAAAATGGAATTTCCTCAAAAACGGCTCCAACGAGTTTTATTACATTTTCAGGAAAGGTGTGAATTACAATTCAAAATATTTTAGTAAAAATCGTTGACTAGTTTTTGAGATATGGCAAAAAACATATTTGGGAATCAAGCTGGTAATGTTCAACGTTTTGATTTTTTAGTGTTTTATATGGGGGAAAGTTTTTGCCAGTTCTTTGGAACCATTTGTTTCCTTTAGATTGCCCATAAAACTAATGTTGTTTGAAACTTTTTTCTCTGTTGTATATTTTGTAACTGTACAAGTGCATAAATAAACTTTTATTTATATTTATTATTTATTTATAATCTAAATATTTTTTATCATATTTTACTATAGTTATTATATATTACTTTTATCAATATTTACTTCATTCAAAGTTTCCTTTCTTTGAATATTAAAATGTTCTTGTTATTGTTATCATTAATACGGTATATTGTTATTAATGTTTTTTAATTTCTATTTACATTGCATGATTTTCGACTGTTTTTAGCGTTTGTATATAGTGTTGTTTTTAAAGTCCACTTATAGTCTATAATTGTTAAAATTTTAATTTTTAGAATTACTCTCTGTGGTGTAAATTACAATTTAGTCAGCATTATAATTTATAACCTTTGTAAATGGCTTTGATAGTTGGAACAGTAAATAAATAAATAAATAAGTACACAAAGTGCCCCATTTATAGATAAAGACAATAATCCTTACGCATATAGTTTATTTACGAGAGGATAAATATATAATAACAATACATATTAACCATAGTTAGTTGTAAAAATGTAAAATGATGTTTAAGAATATTTTTTGAAATATATTAATGAAAATAAAAACAAAATGGTACACAAAGAGCAATTGTATAAGATATTGCAGCTCATATGGGTAGCACCAAGAGTGTTTGAAATTAAAGTCACTTTATTTTTTTCACATTATCTCAGAAATTAGTAATAATCGTGTAATATTCACCTCATGTGATGTAGCACTTTATAGATACATGATAACTATTTAGAACAACATATGGAAGGTATCATGGCGAAAATGTGCTGTGACGTCACAGAGGTGAAACAGCTGGTTTGATTATTTTATTAACTACTGGTAACTAAATCGTGAAAGCGTTGCGATAAAATTATAAGCAAGCTATTTAGGCCCGCTACTGATCGGCATGAATGGTTACACCGGGAATTAAAACAAGCATTTTTGTTTTTATTTTATGTTTCGTGTTACCTTCAGCTGCCACTTTTCCAATGTGACGTTGGCACTAGTGGCGCAGTTCTGTAACTTGTGTGTGTGTTTTGACTGAGTACAATCTGGCAACACCACCCAGTCCACAGCCACTCGACGCCCTTTAAGGCGGACAGTTCACACACTACGAAAATTTGTAATATTCTTTAGCATGGGAATGAGCGATCTGGGTAGAGTTAGTTATCTGTGGTTCTATACACGATCCTCTTAAAATCGACACTGCGTTTGCTCAGTTGTTGAAAATGTTTTATAATGCATTCAGATTAAAAGGTGAAATACAATATATTACAAAAGGATTATATTTATGGTATTAATTTAGATAAAACTGTTAGTTTCCACAACATTTTAAAATAAATAAAACAGAAATAAACATACATATAAATTGACTTATTAAATTTCTAGCAAGTTGTATTCCGACTACTGAGATTTGCTCCTTTTCAAGCTTTTGAATATTAGTTTTATATATCTTAAATGTTAACTATAATCTATGCTGTAATACAATCAAAAGTTGTTTGAAGATACTCTTGTACAAGTAGTCGTGGATCATTTTTAATTCGCTCATGCAGATATGTTTGGCAAAGATACATTCTACCAATGAACGAGTACAATTTGCTATGAAGACACTCAGAGTTGTTGGTATGGTGATTAAAAAACACCCATTTAGTTGATGCTTGCCTCAGCCAAAGCCATGTGCACGTAGAGTGTATGAATGACTGCTTTTACAGAAAACTCGTCAGTTGAATACACCACGACCTTTAGTATTGTATTTGACTATCTGACAGTGCGAACGATTCACACTCTTCCAGAATAATATTTCATGGAGTTTTGGAAATTGAAAGATTTTGCGTATATAGGATTATTTTGAACTCTTTTAAAAATGCCAATTTGCGTCTTATATCCGGAGGAGCTATTTTGCACAGCTCTGGTAGAGGAGCTGCAACGAAAGAACGACTGATAGCCCTTATCACCCTATTTAGTTGTATATCAACCTCTGGTACAGTGTACTGTTAAGCCACACGAGAGCACAATATTCAGTAGTGGCGTAAACCATCGTAAGTACGCAGGACTTGTCTACTGTCCCCCTACGATGATCCAGCAAGTTCCTGCACAATGTTAGTTCTGGACCTGAAGTACGCAGGACTTGTCCACTGTCCCCCTACGATGATCCAGCAAGTTCCTGCAATGTTAGTTCTGGACCTGAAGTACGCAGGACTTGTCCACTGTCCCCCTACGATGATCCAGCAAGTTCCTGCACAATGTTAGTTTTGGACCTGAAGTACGCAGGACATGTCCGTTGTCCCCCTACGATGATCCAGCAAGTTCCTGCACAATGTTAGTTTTGGACCTGAAGTACGCAGGACATGTCCGTTGTCCCCCTACGATGATCCAGCAAGTTTCTGCACAATGTTAGTTCTGGACCTGAAGTACGCAGGACATGTCCGTTATCCCCCTACGATGATCCAGCAAGTTTCTGCACAATGTTAGTTCTGGACCTGAAGTACGCAGGACATGTCCACTGTCCCCCTACGATGATCCAGCAAGTTTCTGCACAATGTTAGTTCTGGACCTGAAGTACGCAGGACATGTCCACTGTCCCCCTACGATGATCCAGCAAGTTTCTGCACAATGTTAGTTCTGGACCTGAAGTACGCAGGACATGTCCACTGTCCCCCTAAGATGATCCAGCAAGTTTCTGCACAATTTTAGTTCTGGACCTGAAGTACGCAGGACTTGTCCACTGTCCCCCTACGATGATCCAGCAAGTTTCTGCACAATGTTAGTTCTGGACCTGAAGTACGCAGGACTTGTCCACTGTCCCCCTACGATGATCCAGCAAGTTTCTGCACAATGTTAGTTCTGAACCTGAAGTACGCAGGACTTATCAGCTGGTTCCCTACGATGATCCAGTAAGTTGCTGCACAATGTTAGTTCTGACCTTTACTTTAGCTGTTGTTTTCTGTTTGTGACTTTTAAAACAGAGAGATTGATCTAAACTGACCCCCAAGTACTGTGAGTGGTCATTATGTTTCAGCTTTTAGCATCAAAAAAGATGTTCAATTTCTGATTAACTGCTCTATTACTCAGGTGAAAGCAAGTTACTTCTGTCTTTTTTTGGTTTGAGTGTTTGCTTCTAGGTGGTAAAATGATTATATAAATCAAATCTAATTGTACTTCCTGTTTTTGATATGTTCTCGTGTTGAGTTGTGAGAGAATCTGTATTTATGAACTTTTTTAATGTATGGTGGGAACGTCGGTGTGAATTACATTGGGGATGGTGTATTCTTAGCTGCAAGTGTCCCTTGGCAGTGTTGATTACCGGCGATTTTGGTAGCTGGACTGTCACTTGTGTAACCTCCCAGCTATGCCAGCTGCCATCCAATAAATCAGATATTGATCCTCTATTTTATAAGTAAATAAAATTTATTATTATTATTAGTTTATTGAATAAATAACAGTACAATTTAAAAATGGTTTTCAAAAAATAAGCCGTTTTTATAAGGTGAGAAAATATTTTATTTAAGGATTTACATCTAAGTTGAAAATACAAAACTTATAAACTATACAGTTATAAAAATACATAGCTGAATTAAAATGAATGTACTGTAAATGTGAAATTTAACTAAATTACTCCTTCAATTTATGTTTTTAGTAAATCTAATAATACTATACTAAAAGTGTAGACTAAACACAATAGTACTAAAGGTTTTATATAAAATAAAATTCGTTTCTTGAAGTACACTTTACATGCATTATTTTACAGTTTAAAAAAAATGAAATCTATTAATTCTTCTTAAAAAATGTAAAGTCAACTATTTTACTAGCTAAAGTCAAATAAATCATTATTGAGCTTAGTCAAAACTACTAATGTAAACATTTTTCAATAAATCAAGTCGTAAGAAAAGAATGTAACAAAACTACTTTCTTTACAACTAAAAGTTTCAAGTTACATTCCAACGAATAAACTGTATAACTATCCTAAAAAGAATAATACGATTGTAGTTTGAGATCATTATACTCGTGCTAATTATAAAATATTTGCTAAACACAGAGAAGAAAGAAACATAGGTCGCTTTCTTATTGTCACGGCGAATGTCAAAAAGGCAGCTTTAAATTTAAATGGATAGAACAATAGATTTCAACTAATGTACTTGATAATTCACCTCTAGTAACAATTACGCAAGGACTGACAAGGTGCTGGCCTTGTTATCCATGTGGCAAACAGGAGAAATAACTCCTCGACACGTTCATTGCGCTATTTATTTATTCTTAAGACGCCAATCGTCAAGATATGGGCGAATATGGATTTTGAATGAGTGTGATGAGTGTAGATGAGCGAATGTAGTCATAGTTACAAACTAAGGCCGACTATTTCTTAAAAAGTGTCATTAATTAATATTGGATGGGACCTTTTCCTTTCTTCTCCGTGGTGCTATCTAATGTAATTGCGGTTGAGTATGTAAACTGTACATTATATAGTACATGTGTATTTTGTATGCATGCCAGTATTGCAATTGTTTAGTTCAGTTTATATAAACTAGTACACACATACACAGTTTATATAAACTAGTACACACATACACAGTTTATATAAACTAGTACACACATACACAGTTTATATAAACTAGTACACACATACACAGTTTATATAAACTAGTACACACATGCACAGTTTATATAAACTAGTACACACATACACAGTTTATATAAACTAGTACACACATACACAGTTTATATAAACTAGTACACACATACACAGTTTATATAAACTAGCACAGTAAATACACGAACATTAGTAATGTATTTATATAAAAGGTTTTTGCAGGCCATAATGTTTTGTTTATGAAATATGAGTAATATTATCTTTATCTTCAACTATCATCAGTTCCAAGTACATATTCGTGTAATATTTATGTCTTATGATTACCATATAAGCACTCGTTTAGCTCTAGAATGAAGCTACATTATTTCAACGTTTCTCTATTAGTATATTGTAAATTTACATTGGATTCATGTCAAATAAGTGAATTAGTAACATGTAATGTGGATATAAAGTTATAAAAGTGTGTATACAATGACAGTGTTTGGAGAAGAAAGTCAGCAAAAGTACTTTGGAGCTTTGCCCCTTCTAAATAGTTTGAGAAAGAAGCAAATCTAAAGCTTTGGGTTTTTAGAGACTCTTTACTTTGGTCATAATATCAATACTTTTGCAATAAATTAAAATCACATATACCAGGGATTTAATATATTTCATATTACATAATCAATAAAATTTTCCATCCATTTGCATAACTGAACATAACAACATTGTATTTTTCTAAAGGCAGTCTATTTATGGTGAATATTTACTGGTAACACTTTTTATTTTCGTCAAGTTTTCAAGAGAAGTATTAATCAGATGGTAATTAGAATGACTATTCAAATTTTATTTAACTAAAGGGGTTTTATTGACAGTGTGCATTTTTTTCTTTCTTAAAATCATGAACTTGACTTATTTCTAGAAATGTTATTTTCGATACAGGAGACTTGTTGGGGTGTCCTGTTTTATTTCATAGGACAATACAACACCGTAGTATGGCATTGAAGATAATACGTCAACACATACAAAGGTTAAGTAAGCGAAATGTTTAATTTTGACTACTATAATATTTGTATTGTGTAATTTCTTCAATTTGACCGTAATTAACTAGTAACTAGACAATTTGAATCTTATACATATATATATTAAGGATAGTGAGTATAATAATATGTCACAGAAAATATGTTAAATTGTTGTTTGTTTTATAGTCAGATCAAGCTAATCAAATTAAAAAAAATCTAAAGTGTGCAAGGGGATCCTCCAATAATTCCTAATATTGACCACAACTGTAACAGTTATTTATTATTCACGCCTAAACTTTTAATAACAAAAACTATTTTATTTTAATGTCATGGATATTTGTTTAAATGAATGAACATTAACTGCTGTGTACTAATTATTAAGGACGACTTTTTCAGAAAAACTTTACTGTTTGGACTCCTCTGAGTCTATGTAATCCACGGAGAATTCCGGGTGTGCGTGGGCTCTGCCCCCTGGGCCAGCGATAGCCACTGCATCTGGTTCATACTCCAGAGACACCGGCTGACCTCTCCTGAGGACGGCTCGAGCCATAGGGGAGGCCACGGCGATACCTCGGGCACCTGCCACAGCTTTGGCCACGGGCCGGAGCATCAGTTTTGTGGGTCTTAGGACACTCTCCTCCCCTGTATTTTCGTCATCCTTTACTTCTTGACTTGCCTTCTTTTCTTCATTGTGACGCGAGTACTGACTGAGCAATAAGGGACCGAATACTCCAGGGGTGTTCAAGTGAACAGGTCCTCCAGTCTTCACACTATCTTCCAAGACAGCATCCAACTTCTCCTGTACCTTCTGGTAGTCCAATGGTGTCTTGAACACTCGATTGTGAACTGGGTCATCTTCAATCTGTGGGAACCTCTGGAGACTTTGCTGGACGGAGACTTCGACATTGTCTAGTTTGCTGGAGGCTGGAGGTACATGATACTTGAAGGCATACGAGAAACCTTCGTTGGTATTAGGGTGATCACTCATTAATGTGTCCAACAGGGCGTAGATTTTAGCAACTTGCTGAGTTTTTCGTAAAGTTTCTGATTTTCCATCACTGTCTGTTGTTACGTTTCCTTTACCGTTCTCATTCTGTTGTTCTGTATCAGCTTTAGGAGTCTGTACTTCAAAGGAGTTTGAGATGGCTTCCTCCTCGCTAGTCTCAGTGCCATGCAAGTTGTACCGTCTCTGCAGCAGGTCCAGAACTGCGAGCAGGGGCTTCCGACGATCTACAGGGGTTGAGGGTAGGACACTAAGGAGTGCCCCTTCTACTGGAAATAGGGGATGTGGCTGGGCCACCAAAGGGGAATATACGGACGGTCCATTTTTATTGGCGGGAAAAACCCAAAATCTGAAACAAAATCATAAATTCTTTAAAGAACCATGTTTTGTTGAGGTGTCCAAACGTATTGAGTGACCTAGTTTTAAATCTTATGATAATGTTGAACAATTAATGAATTAATTTGAAAATCCCAAATAATCACAAATAAATAAGTACGCACAAACAACTCTTACGTTTAATTTTTTCTGAAGTTTCGTTTTTACCTATCGCCAGAACAGCTAAATATATTTTAATTGGGATGTATTCTCAACAGACAATACACATATCACTGACGAGGCCTAAGGTTGCATTTAAGATTTTACTCTTTATGTAACATTATAAAATGTTTTATAGTAATTTGAAAATTTAATAAACGGATTATACAATCAGTGTCTATAATAGGTTTATTTAATATTAATATTGCATTAAATTTATTAAATTTGATAAATCGACAATATTACTTCTTCAATATTTAAAAATATAATGATAACAAGTGTTTTTGTAATATGAAAAAATATCTACAAGTATATTGAAATGTAGATTAGATGTATGGACGTTGGGGATTTTTAGATGATATTATCATATTTATAAATTAGTTTTTGTATTTATCTAGCAAATAAAAATTAAATAAATAAAATGAATGATGATGGGAAACTGGCATTTACTATTTATGTGAGTATCTATTACACTTCATTTTTCATAAACTGGTAAACATACCTCTACTAGCTGGTTTAATTAGGCCTTCAAGACAAAACTGTTGTCATTTCTTCGTCTTTACAATTAGTTTAAGTAATTAAGGCTTGTGACATAAGTCACTTCGTACTCTTGATTCCTATATTCAAGTATCTATTTCAAAATTTTTTTTAGTTTGTAAATTAGTTATTTAAAATATAAACTTTACTTCGTTACGTCACACATTGTTAGTCTGCATACAATTTTTATTCGAGGTTGACAGTAAAATTACGTAAAGAAGTTCACTGTTTTAAAAGATCTTAATTTTTAACTTATTTCATAAACTTATGAGTTTCTGACTACAGATAATAATTTTACCATCATCAATAGTTTAGTATTGACAGATTGAGAGTTGGTTGATAGACGATGCCTTGATGATGGGGGTTTGACCTTGGAGGACGGTCGGGACCTTGGCATTAGTTGCCAGATCTTGTTCTTACCTTGATTTTAGTCTTCGTCTCAAAAAGAAAGAGTTCACTGATCGTGACTCAATCCAGAAATAATGTGACATTTAAAATTTCTGGGATATTTCCATTATGTTGTTTACTGATAAGAAGCTTTGGGAACGATTAAGCAAATATTAACGGCTTCAGAATGAATATGTAATGATAATAACTGATAAATCCTCAGCTCAATTGTTTGTAATGCGTTTATAAATATCAATTACCCATAATGCACTTAAACACTCCAAATAAGTTTTAAAAAACTATTTTGTTTTTGGCAAACAGTTATCAAAAACAATTTTTTATGTGACAAGAATTAAGTATTTATTTTGTTACTATTTATTTTATAAGGTAATATAAGTTTTAATGTACCTGTTTACAGCTTGATGGTATATTGCATTAAAAACATGATAATGTAAATACAGCTAGGAAAAAAGATCAGCACTTAAAAGGCAGTTTATTCTTCATGTTTAAAAAACCAAAATTTGTAGAAGATATTGTAAAGTACTCAGATTGCATCGATTCAACATCACATGTAGAGTATTTAGTATTATAAATAGTCGTATTTTATGAAAATTAATAAAATTACAACCAAATTTCAAACAAGGTTCGAACAGTATTTTAACTGAACAGTTTAATTCAACAAAGTTTGATTGATACTGTGGCTAACATGAAAACATTGTTTAAAAAAATTAGATCCCTTTCTATTATAACTATTTTGATTTTTATAAATTAATAAAAACAGGAAATTAAAATATTCTGTCGAAGTTATTTCAATACAAAACAAGAAAAATTTATTTTACACAAATATATTCCATATAATAACAAACACGTGTAATTATTAAGTTATTCGGTATCATTATTCAACCTTTGTCACCCTTACACCTTATAAAAAGCAAAGAAATTTACAAAAGAATGTTAACTATGAAAATACTTATTGTAATTAACTGCATAATTTGCATTTGTTAGATATTTCAATGCTTCAAGTTATTTTAAAACAAACACAACGTTTCAACAGGTATTAAACTCCTGTCGACTTCAGGTGATAACTACCTTATCCTAAAGATAAAAAAATTTTTTATAAGTGATTTTTCAGGGGTTTCTACGTTTACATGGGATAGTTAAGTGTATATAAAATAGTTTTATATGTAGGATAAGGTGGAATGTAGCACCTGAAGACGAAAGGAGTTTTATACCCGTAGAAACGTTGTGTTACCAATACCAATATCTGCATAGTTAAAACAGCTTAGTTATTCACCCATTGGTAAATCATATTTAAAAAACACTAATGCATGGTATTTTTTTCAAATTTTAAATTTAGATTTTGTATTTAATTTTTAATTTAAATAAACAAATTTCAAATCTTAGTAACCTTGTTTGATTTTATTATAACCAATCACAATATCAACAGGATAAACGGCAAATTTGTTACCCTGTTATAAAATAATCGAACATGTTTCTAAGAAAATTGTTTAATATTAATAGATATAAAATTACTTAAGTGTACTCATTAGTAGAAATATGTGAAATGATATAATGATGTTACTCCCACCACCAAAGTAGGGTTACTTAAAATATTATACGTTGTGGGGGGAGGGGTTGTTGTTATTGTAGGTGAATGACGAATATACAAATGATTCAAACACATTTTTATTTCTTTTGTATATATTTTATTGTTATTCGGGTTTGAGATGTCGTCACAGCTCGTGCGTTTTAAAGGTAAATCTGAATGATTACTAGAGTATGATTACCTGTTTAGTATTGTTACTAACTGAGTTCGAATGTGCTCAGAAAGGACCATTTACTAATAGCCAAATAGCCAGGGAAACTAAGGGACATACAACTTTACGTGGGATCCCAACCACGTAGTTTTATTTGTAGATCCGACCCTGACTATACTCAACATGGATCTCACACATCTCTAGTACAGTCCAAGTCGATGACGACCATTGATTGGGCACCATGTCAGTATTAAGAGGACTGAGAATATAATAGTCAGTAAATATAAATAAAATTCAATGTAAATTATATATTTAAATAAAAAACAATTTATTTCATAAATTAATGGTTTAATGATACATTTTAATCAATCCGAGACTATGTGTTTATGAGAAGAGGTTTGTAATTATGCGTCAGTATTTTTGTAAACTAAAAAAATATTTTAAATATTTACTCTTCAAGTACGTATTTGCAATACCTGTTTACTTTCAACCGTGTATACCTAACTTTATTTTTAATTCTACAACAGTAAGAAAAGAACAATACAATTATGAATATATGGATGGTTATTTTTAGTTTTATTTAGTTCAAATTAAAGGTGAACAACACAGTTGTTGTTATGAAATGTATTTGTAACAAGATGAAACAAACTATGGCATGAAAAACCAACACCATACTAACAATGTTAAATCGCCATGGTTCTATGGTGTTAGTATGGATGAAATTGAAATATTCTAAGACTTCTACTTACTATTGGGTCCTCACGTTGGCCGGATTGATTTTCTTTGGCTACTGTATATTTTCGTGAATTTTAAACATAAAAAACTTCAAACTAGTTTTTAGACAAGTTTGAGAACTGCTTTGGATGAAGGCGTTTTCGGATTGAGGAACACGAACGTTGTGGGCTAGCAAGAAAATCGGCACTGTTCATGTATACATTTTATACTTCTTGTCCCAGATAGGATATATAGTAGGGTAGATGAAACATTAATTGAAAGTGTGTAAGGGTTACTCACGTAATATACGTACACGAGGTGTAAAGTTAGAAACAGTATGTGATGTATTATTGTATCGTATATTACACGATCGACTATCCAGCTGTTTTCAACGAACAGTAAATCATTGTTGTTTTATATTTGTTGATATATGTGAGCTTATTATTATTAATTTATAATACATGATATTCATATCAAGATATATATATATATATATATGTAAATTTTCATATGTGTTTGGTTAAAATCCTATTACGTATAGTAACAACAACCTAAAATTATTTGCATTGTGAAATATTCCTAGTTAAAATATCTGTTTTATTCTTCGTTGCAAATTAAAACGTTATATTTTTATATTTATAACATTATAATCATGGTTATGTTTACAATTTTTTTATCATTAACAAATAATGAAGTTGAATACATTTTTAAAGATTGTATATTGAAAACTTGTAATTTATGTTTGGAATAACATATAAACATTATTATTTTGATTATTATAATACCACTGTATTTAGTTATAAATCAATAATATAAATTATGACAAACTTACGTAAAATTTAGATATTTAAAAACGCAGTTATTTATGAAAATTATTTGCTTAAACCACGTAGGAAATTTGAACATACCTCCCTTATTATTATTATTTCATTGATTTTTCTTTTCTTTTTTTAAATTGATTTTAAATTACATTCCAACAGATTTTAAACTTTAAACTTTTAGAGTTCAGATTTATAGAAAAACTAAAATAAAACAATATAAGTTTGTTGATCTGCCACTGTGATAAAAAGAGGTTTTAGACTTACTTTCAAAGCTAAAAGAGGACATCGTTATAACACTTATAAATTGCACAGATATGACAAAAGTACAAGTCTGTATAATATTTAAATGTATACAGTGTTTTATTTTAGGAAGTCATATAATTTAATGTGAAAAAGCAAAGCAACCCTGTTTTTTTCTTTTAATATAATTTATATAAGTAAATAGCCTTTTTTGGCTATAGAGTCTTTAACCTTTTAAGTCAGTTGGTGACAAAAATGCGAAAGGAATAAACAGGACACTCGTTTCTATATCAATACATTTTGAGAACTAAGGAACTAAGTTATTTTTTTCTTTTAACTTAGGTAGGTTGTACTTTGTAATGTGTCAATCTTGACAAGCTTTAAGATATAATTTTATAAATTATATCTGACTTGATTGTTAAACAGTCATAGCTAACTTTCTTGTTTTATTTTATTTTATTTTTTCTGAGTCCTATTTATTGAGGCCTATCATAACACCATCAATTCATGGACGGAACACAAAAATTTTAATCAATATTATAAAAAAGACTAACAGGCATATGGAAATATATTTATTTTAGATTTTCGCTTTATATTAAAAAACTAATACCAAAAGGAATTAGAACAGTCTCCTCTAAATTTTATGTTTTTGAGACTTGATTTTTAAAAATATAAACAAAAACACAGGTTATTATCTTACTGTCCCATAAAAATTCACATTATATTTTCTTTATTTATTAATTTTATTATTGCCATATTATTGTTTGGACAGATGCTATACTGAAGTCAACTATCACAAATACTTCAATTATTATTAAAAGTTTTTCGAAAGTATTATTTAAATGTGTATACCTTTATAAAAAGCACTCGAAACTTCAGTTTCAACTGAAAGTTCTCTATTAATTCAGCACCTTCTTCAAATTATGTAGAAAAAATTCACATTAGTAAATGATATTGGCAAAATAAAATAAATTAATAACCATATTTTTAACACACTAAATAGGTAAATGTTGAGAAATATTTATAGGAAAATTAGCATAGTATCACATTTGTTTATTGAAAGGGATCAAGTAAAAATATTATTTTTGAATCAAGTAATTTTAATATTTTACAAATCCATGTGAAATTACAATACCAAGAAATTATTAGATTATTACCATTTTGTGTCAATTCTTTACAGAAAATAATTATGATTTAAAAGTTAAAAAAATAATAAAACTAATAATAAGACAAAATGTTCTTAATATAAATTAAAATTACAATGGAAAATATACAATAAATATATTACCGAATTTTTATAAATAAACAAACAACAAAATTTTGACATGTACAGTTTACACAATGTACAATTAGCCATTTGTCATGGAGGATAAAGCTAAAATAATACTGATCTGATCCTTATGATGTACAATAAACAATAAAACTAGCATTACTCTTTTATAAAAGTGAAGAGGTTTTATAAAAAAAAAAAGGAAAAAGAAAATACATAAGTAATAAAATGAATGGCACAGTCAAACTTAAACTTCTTTCCAAAGGCTAAAATTGAAGCAAGTTGGAATTAATATGGCCAGTTCATTATATGGCTTTAAATTATTGTATTTTAACTTTTACTTATTTAATAAAAATTACATAATATGAAATTGTAAAAAATTAAATCATGAATGCATTACTGTAGTGACTAGGTTGTTTGTTAAGTAATACTGGCAAAGTTCCTTAAAGCTCTTAACTAAAAAATTGTTGATCATCAAGTTGTGTAGTATATAAATTAATTCTCTCCAGATTTATTTTTAGTCATTTGCGCTATTTTTTTTCAAACATCGTTCAGATGGTAGAAAATACAAGAGATCAATTATAATTGTGAAAACTAAACCTTTCCTGTTGGTTAGTCGTAGGAACCTCTTACAGAAATAGTTAGTTTTAGAGAACCTACAAATAAAATAATAAGTGACTTCTAAAAAGGAAGCGATGGGTCTTGAATATCTCCAGAGTCGAGGGGGTTGTCATAGTAGATGATGGGCCCTTCAGCTACTGTCTGGGATCCAGGGGGAGGGACGAAATCTCTTGGCTTTACATCATCCACATTTTTGGCATATATAGGGAACTGTGGAACGTGAACTACACGTCCTCCTGGTCCGACGACCGCCGTTCCTTCTCTAGTGGTGTAAGCTGTTCCTCCAGGTCCAACTATGGCAGTGCCTCCCGATCCTGCGGTAGCAATTCCTCCAGGTCCGGCAATAGCTACACCTCCTTTGCGAACTTTCAACTTGGTAAACCTCGGCCAAGAACTCTCGACTTTAGAGCCTCCAAAACCTATTCTCTGTGAAGAAAGATCTAGCTCAGTTTCATTTTCATCCTCGGCTTCTCTCCCTTTCTTGTTCTTCCTGCAGACGTCGGCTGCAGGCCCATACTCGATAATGTTTGTGATCCCAGCCCAAATTTCATTGAACGGATTTTGGATCAAAATGGGGAAGTAATCATCCAAAATACGAGTATTTCCAGTTTTTGAAGTAGCTTTCTTCTCGTGCTCCTTTTTGAAAATATTGGGAAGGTATATCACTGAAGAGAATTGAGGATTTTGGTAAGAGCCTGGGCTAATTCTCTGGTGGAATACCTGTGGATAAGCAGTATGAGCAGTGTGTTGCTCTTGAGGATACATACTCTGTTGGTATGCCTGTGGGTAAGGAATCTGCTGGAATTGTTGTGGATGGAGACCCTGTTGGTAGAAACCAGAAGTAGAAGCGGGAAACAGAGGATAACCTGTTTGTGCCATCGAATCGTACATCTGTGGGTCTAAGGCCATAGGCTTAATTAATGTCTCATAATGCTGGATCTTTCTTCTAATTGGTCTATTCTCTAAATCAGAATCCGCCTCCGTAACGATGGAATCTTCATGCTTTTTAATTGCAGTTTCATTTTTCTTCTTTTCAGCTTCAAATTTTATCTGGTTTTCTCTCATTTCTTTTATTTTGTTGATGTAGTTAAGAATATTTTCTTCTTCCTTAGTCTCGCTTGAGTAGAATGATAATGGCTGTATGTTATATACAAAAGGCTTTTCTAACTTCCCTGTGTCTTCTTCGGCAGGAACTTTATTTCTACTTTGTATACCCAAACCATACTTTGCATTTTCATCACTTTCACGAGCCTCAATATCTAAAAGTTTTGAATTCTTTATCCCAGGTCTTGTATCCTTTCCTTCTTCTGCAGGGGTCTCCTCAATTATTTTAGATTCATCTTTATGGACATCGTGATTCTTAACATCTCTCGACTCCTCTTCTGTTTCCTCATTCTGTCCATCAGCTGCTGCGTTACGAAGAGGCCTTGATGCTCCAGAAACTTCCGGGTTCTCATATATCAGAGCTACAGGAACAACCCCTCCCTTGTACGCATCGCTTAGGTCTCCACTGCGAGGTTTTTCCAATCTGAAAATAAAAACAGTACAGATATTTTAAATATTATGAGCAAAATACGGGTATTAAAATGAATTAGAACAACTTTAATTTTATAATTAAATTAAACTATAAATATATACATATGTTTGTTTACAATATTGTGATTTATCTTTTCTCTAGTTACCCTAAAATTTTAGTTTTTGTGTAGTTCAAAGAAAATATTCACAATATACAACAATACTTATGCTATACAGTAGTATAAAAATGTAGTTTTATTGTTTTAATAATGCTAAAAGTATTACTTAGATGAAGGGTGTAAATGAACTACCTCCAATAAATTATATTTATAAAATCAAACATTTTTTTTGAAATCTGATAACACTCCCAAAAGAAATTTTAAAAAGTGTTCAAGAAAAGGCCAGCATGCATTCATAACATTATTCTTTAAGCTAGTAAACAATTTGGAAAGGCTTACCTTTCAAAGGCCCTCTTCGGCTTGAGCAATAAGATCCGCAAATAGGGTTTCTTTTTTCTACTAAGAAAATCCATACAACAAAGAACATTTTTTAGGGTGTTATCAAATTTCAAAACGGGAAGGAGCTGTTATCGAATTCAAACTTAAATAGACCATATTTCTATAACAAGAGCATATGAATAAAAAACGCTCAATTTCTTAGTTGTACATCCATATTGATAAAAGAATAAGCTGATATTTTTAAAGCTTGTTTTGCTTTGTATATGTACAAGTAATATCTTGCATGTGTATGTAGTAAATATTAGGTACAAGTTAAACTTGAGATATTAGCAAGTAAAAATATTTTACTTACGTCATAACTGTGTGCAAAATCCGAAGAGTCATTGGACTTATTATGAACTAAGTTTCATTTATGCTATTACGAAATGATGGAACTTTATGGACAAATTAGATTTTCATACTGTACGATCATAATCACTTGTTCAGTATATATATTGACAAATTTATTACATACAAGAATAGAAAATAAAATCCATCAATATTGCTCAACGGCCGGATCAAATTTCATTCAAACATTATATTTGATTTTAACATACAAAATTTCAGATTTAACAAAATCTCAAATTCATTCATGTACGTTTACAATCTCTTTAAATTAAATTTTGTATACAATTAGCTCTTATATTTCTATTTTTATGAACTTGATGTAGTGAAAAAATATCTTACGATATCGGAATCAACTTTCATTAAATTCTTTAAGATTGCTTACCCTTCCACAGTAATAGAAAATATTTAAAACAATATTGGCTAAAAAAGTTCGATAAGTATTTTACTTTTAAATTATGAACCAATTTATAGTTATGTATATATTGTTTTTTGTATATTAATTAATTTTGTATATTATATACAGAGTGTTACAACAAGCTTAGGCTGGCTATGTATTTTCAGATTGTATATGTGATTCTTAGCTAAAAACGAAGTATACTATTTTTTCATTTTCTCCTTTGTTTAGCAGCTAGAATCCATTTTTTTTTCATAAAACAATTTATATCTTCGTTGTTATCCTTAGAATTGTTAGAAAATTCCGCGGAAAAAAATATTTTTCAACTATCTTTATTATTTTCGAAATGGCAGCCATTTTATTTTTACTTTAACAAATATAAAAAAATCATTGGTTTTATAAAACTTGTGTAAGACTCAAAAACGTTTCTAAACAACTTTTCTTTTCAAATGATACCTAATTTGTAAAAATTGCTGAAGAAATAACTATTTTATGAAGGAACCTTAATTCACATGCAAACTCAATGGGTTCTAATTTGACAATATTTGAACAGTAGCCTATATGAATTAAGGTTACTTTATAAAATATGTATTTCTTAAACGATTTTTACAAACAAAGTATCATTGGAAAGGGAAAGTTGTTTTAGTACTTTTTTCTATCTTACAATATTTTTATAAATACAGTGGTTCTTTAGATATTTGTTAGAATAAAAATAAAATGATTGACATTTTGAAAATAATAATGATGATTTAAAAATAGTTTTTCTTAAATACTGCCTTCTGACATAAACCCGTTGTATAACAATTGTAAGGATAACAACAAAGATATAAACTGTTTTTTGAGAAAAGCAAAATGGCATCAAACTGCTAAAAAAAGCTGAAATTGAAAAATGCTATTATTCATTTTTAGTTAAGAATCACATATATAATCTAAAAATGCATAGCCAGCCCAACCTTTTTGTAACACCCTTTATATAATATATTAGTTGTTATACATATAACGCTGGTCTAGTGTACAAGTTATATGCATTCTATAAAAAATAACAACATATAGAATATAAAATAAAAAAATATTTAGTTCTCAGCAAGACCCATGAATCTAAGGACGGTAAATATGGTATGATTTATACTTTAGTAAAATGATTTTACTTGCTGTCAATTGTAATATGGAGTTTTCTGGATACGAATTCGGTATATTTAAAAACTCAATAATAGACCTTGTCATATCATTAACAATATAATTTGCAATTGTAACATGCATAGCCTGAAAGATACGGTGTCCGGACAATTCGTCCCACGGACATTTCGTCCCCCAAGAAAAATGCGGACATTTCGTCCCACTTTGTGGAACGGCTACCTGGGTAGGGTTTGATAAATAGTCTCCAAATATTTCTAAACGGACACTTCGTCCCACCTGAGAGAAGGGTTGTAAAAAGGTTAGGTTAGGTTAGGTTAGGTTCTCTCAGGGTGGGACGAAGTGTCCGTTTAGAAATATTTGGAGACTAATTATCAAACCCGACCCAGGTAGACACTCCACAGAGTGGGATGGAATGTCCGCATTTTTCTTTGGGGACGAAATGTCCGTGGGACGAATTGTCCTGTAATCGAAAGATACGTTTACAGAAAAACGAAAATTTAAATTTTGTCCGTCACTCAACCATGTTTCCATGGTTTCCCTCGACTTGGAATGTTTGACATAGAATATTCTACACGCACTGTATGAACTGTACCACAGAGATGAAAGAAACATAGTTGTGCTAAATTTGAGACGAGTTATTTGTCAAGTAGATATATATATCCAGTTTGCCATAAGATGGCAGAGTTATCACTTTGTTAGTCCCTCCCTTATTCTCTTAAAATCATCAAGGATAAACATAGAATCATTAATAAAGATGTACATTAGTTGTAAACTATTTATAACTACCACTGAGGCGTTTGTTGCGGCCATAGGAAAGCGACCTCTGTTTCTTTTTTCTTTGTGACAATACATACAGTAACATGTTAAATATAATGTGATTTTAAGTCAGGTATGTATAAGTTTATCAGTGTCATGCCAAAATAATGGGCTACAAATCATGTGAAAATAGATTTTATAGTAAAAAATTTATTTTACTATAGAACCAACATTGTTACTACCCTAAATATTTTACTTGAACAAGTTTTAGGTAGTAGATTATCTGAAATATGACATATAATTTTACTCTATATATTTTTTTATGATTTTTTTGTTTTTAAGAACGTATGAAATCATACGTTCTAGAATTAAATCATAACCGAATCTAGTTTGATGTTCGGTTCGAGTTCGACTTTTTTAATAGACACCCGAAAAATTCCGGATGCACAAGTTATACTGCAAGTACGTCAAAGGCACGCTTGAGAAAAAAAATACCGTTTTTATTTTCTTTATAGTAATTAATAGAAATATTTTTACCTTATAGCGCATAATATGAACATACAAATATATAAAATTGTTTTTATATTTGTGTATAGGTTAAGTATTATAGGTTAGGTTAGGTATATGTTTGTTTGTATAGTATATAGGTTAGGTAGTAACATATTTTGATTAATATAACTCGTACAATATAATTTACTAAAAAACAAACAGCGTTATAAATAAATAAAAATAAAAAAAAGATTATTCTAGATATCATAGATACACATAAGACAAATTTTACAAACATTCACAATACATCAGGCTAAATTGCTATAGCAATAAAAATACAATATATATATATAACTCAACAAAAAAATATCAAATCACCACTACAAGTAGTATTTTGTTTTCTTGTTTTAATTTCATTTCAGTTGCAGCTTAATATACCTTATATTTAAATATAACCGTGGGTTAGTTAAGTATAGGAAGTTATTTTATTTTTTTTATTAAAAGAAATTAATTTGTCGATCTTCTATTGTGATTGCCTATATTAATCTGATTGTATTTTATGTTTTATTTTTCAAGAAATAATTTAAAAATTTAATGCTTGGCCCACTACTTAATCAGTTGAAGCCATACAAGTAAAAGATGATTTTTTACAGTAAAATTAAGACATATATTTTTTATAGTATATTTAAGCGCAGATTTATCAGTTAAGATATTTGATTTTATGACACAAGAGAAATTTATCTTAACTCAAAATTTGAAAGAAAAATTAATGGTCATTTAGATCTTAGAACATATAATCCAAATCCATATATTCAATAATCATGAACTCTTCGGAACCACTAACGAGTTTTTATGTAATTTAGAGGAAAATTAGCCGTTGTATCATACAGACCCGTTATGAAAGTGTTTCTAGAAGTTCCGTTCCAAAGAAACATAAACATTCTCTCAACATTTTATTTTTCCACAAGTGTAACATTGTCATTTATTTAATTTAATAATTTATTTCAAAGAACTGATACAGGAAATATAAGCTTGACACGAGAACTTAGGTCATTTGGTATTCACTGTAAAGTCTTTACGGGAATTTATTAACTCTGATATGATATCGCTACTTTGAATCCCCATAAAGTAGACTTATACAAATTTACAGGCTATAAAACTATGTTATTTATGAGAACGGCAGCAGGCTGAGCTTTTAGATTGATTTGATGGCTTAGAGAGCGGAGGTAAGTAAGCGTAGAGAACTACCCCGTAGCAACACAAGGTCTTATCGGCTAGTTTTATAATAATAGTTCATCATTGAAGAATGAAAACTGTTAAAAAATTTAAATTTGTTCCAGTACAAATTTCAATCAAAATGTAATAGTACTTAGAGGAATCAGCTGACTTTAAATGTGCTATTGACATCGTTACAAACCCGTAGCCTTGAATACGTATTTTGTACTTATCATCTTTAATACTCATGTGAAATATTTCTGTATGAAGAGTATCTTAGCTGTAGCAAGGCCTGACGTCTAGTATGTTATAAAATGGACTATTATTGAAAAGTCTGAAAAAGTATATAATGACAAATACTATGCAAGATTAAAAAAGCAAGATTAAATTGTGCAAAAGTTAAAATTGTATGTGGTAACAGTATATACAGTTTAACAACATGTTTAGCAGCATACCACTTACTTTAAAATTTTTTATTTTTTTACTTTAAACGTTACTATTTTGTAAGAAATTAATAAGGAAATTAGTTTTTTAAAGTAAATTACGTCACCAATTCTAGTAGAACACTGTCGAGAATTGACGTTTAGTAAAGGATGTCTTGCTCTGTTAAAGTTTTGTGATTTTGACTACTTGCTTTTCAACGACTATCTTTTTAAGAACCCTTCGTTGATAAGATTTATTGAGTTTGGATCCAAAAATGCTTTTAAGACAAGACATAGTGGACTTACGGATCTGAGGCATCAGTGATGGTCTGTCCTCTTGCCTCCCTTGTGGAGATATCCGCACTAGGCCTGGCTATCACAGCCCCAACCAATACAACTGCCAGCCAGCATACCTGTACAAACACACAGTCTTATTGATCAATTAAACACTGTAAATAATGGAAAACTTCATAAAAACAAACCTCTTTCACTGACCAAACCCGTAACAGGTAGGAAACGTATTAAAACCTGGTATTAAAAGAAAGGATAGCTAAATATAGATTACCTGAAAACTAAACCACTCAGCTACCTAACACCTTTAGGATGGTGCAATCGGTTTTCAGTGAGTTAATTATTTCCCAATTACGTAATCAAAATTGGTTAATGTACTTGACCTTGAGACAGGAAAAATACAAAAAAATATTTTTTAACCACTGCATTAGAACTTGTGGCTTATAAAGTGATAAATTTAGCCAAATTTAAATCAGCATTAAGACAAAACCGTTCTAAGTACACATTTAATTTTTTGTAACTATGATTTTTACGCATAACTGAAAGGATTAAGATGTTTTTCTCTTGAAATAAATGTGATAATATTTATAATTTTAAAGGTGAAAAAATACGCCTTTTTACCTTTAAAATGATGGATATTTATATATTTTTTAAATGAAAAAGAACTATATCCCTTCAGTTATGTGTAATAAATGTAGTTATAAAAAATCAAATTTATTCTTTGAACTGTTTTGTCTTAATGCTGATTTCAAATCGGCTAAATTCACCACTTCATAAGGCCACAAGTTCTAGAGTAGTGGTTAAAAAAAATGTTTCTATATTTTTCCCCTAACTCAAGGGAAGGTTACAGTAGCTAATTTTGATTATAAAATTGAACGATTATTAACTCCCAAAAAACCGATTGCACCATATTTAAGCCTGACTAACCCACCCACCCAACAATCTTTATTACACGTAAACCACTCACTTACCCAAATATCGTTATGACGCGTACATTATTCTCCCACCCAAAATCATGACACATACACTCTACAACTCTACGTGTATGTGTGGGTGAGTGAGTGGGTCAATATCACTGCTCGTGTATGAGTGGGACAGTTTACCAATAATACGTGGTTAGTATTCTATGTTATAGATCCATTAGCTACCCTGGATATGGGGCTATTACAAAAACTCCATTTCTCCCTAGAGGTCAGTTTACCTTAATTAATAACAAGTATTACACACATTCATCTACAACTCTCATTCAGATCGTATTAATAGCTCTCATTCAGAACTCATTGAGTGCAGGATGAGCGTAGATGACCTTTGTAGTGTGGTTACTAACTGAGTGTGACTTATTCTTGGAAAATACCAATAGCCAGGACGTCTGATGGACCTACGTCTTAATGTACAATCCGAATCACGTACTGTTGGTCTGAATTTAAGCTAAATGACATACCTGATACTCAGTTCTCTTCCCTACACAACATCCGGTAACTGACTACCACCCAACATGGACGCCCTAAATTTCACTAGCAGTGTCCACACTGAAAGCAACCATGGAGCGTATGCCATGTCGTTATTAAGAGAACCGATTGTAGAAACTAACGCTTACAATCTCCAAACACTTTACACCCAAGTAAGTGGGTTACATAATTAAAGATTTATTAATCATTAATGATGTATTTTAGATGATTACAATAAATTTATACTCCAATCAATAAATGTAATATTTTACTAATTAAAATTTACTAATTCTCAGAAAGACCCCTTTTTAACATAGATGTGGTTTGTTTAATTGATTAACAACACTCTTCCGCAGGCTATTCCTCTCCTACGTTAGACTAAACTTAACTAAACCTTAATTAGTACAGAAATTTAACTATTTACTCTCTACCAATATGGGGTAGTTATGCGTTCGTGAAGAGTGAATGTAGGTGAGTATAATGTTTAAAATGTTCAAGATTGTAACCTATTATAAGTTGATATAAGGAAGTATCTCAATAAATGGGAAAACGTGGTACACATTCACAAATACAATCTGTATAAAAAAAAAAAAAAAACTGGTAACCCCCCCCCCCGCCCACCCATACACTTACAGTGGTACTGACCCACCCGCCCACCCATACACGTACAGTGGTACTGACCCACCCACCCACCCATAAACGTACAGTGGTACTTAAATCTTACAGAAACAATTTTACTTTGTTGTAATGCATTTCTGAATAAAAATATTTCTGTATTAAATGTAACTGTAACATAATATATGTGGAAATGCTTCAGGAGGATCATGCGTTCAAGTGGTATTTATTATTCGTATTGTCCACGTACAGTGGATTTGGACCACCCACCCACCCATACACGTACAGTGGTATTGGCCCACCCGCCCACCCATACACCTACAGTGGATTTGGCCCGCCCACCCATCCATACACGTACAGTGGTATTGACCCACCCACTCACCCATACACGTACAGTAGTATAGACCCACCCGCCCACCCATACACGTACAGAGGTATTGACCGACCCGCCCACCCATACACGTACGGGCGGGCTATTACTAAAGGAGTGTAAAAAATGCTGAGGGAAAATCAGTTTTTCTCAAAAAACAATGTTTTTAGACCGCTAAAAATTATACCAATTTGATTGGTAACTATACGAATAATTGTTAAATCTAGCGTTGTTGGTACTGAAATTGTGCAGAATTTTATGCCGATAACTAATATAGAAAGGGTTTTTCAGTTGAACCATTATTAAACGTATTAGCAGTGGAAATGTGTCCAACAAAACCTGACACAACCTAACCAAACCTATCATAAACAAACCTAACATAACCTAACCAAAGCTAACCTTACCAAACCTAACATAACCATAACTAATATAACCAAACCTAACCTTACAAACCTAACACAACCTTAGCCAACCTAACATAATATAACCATTTCAAACCGACACATTTCCGGTGACAATGCTTAATAATGGTCCAACGGTTGCAATTGGAAGTAAATATCGTCTGCATACTGTATATTATATCGATCGTATGGTGCAATAAAAATTTTATTTTGAAAATATTTTGAAGTGTTTCCCCGATTGAATTTACCTTTTAACATAACTTTATATTCGTTTTTACTTGTTAAACCTTAAAATATTAGAAGAAGTCTTCGACAATACGTGTAATTACATAAATGTAGGTAAAACACACACACACACACACACACACACACACACACACACACACACACACACACACACACACACACACACACACACACACACACACACACACACACACACACACACACACACACACACACACACACACACACACACACACACACACAAACACAAACACAAACACACACACACACACACACACACACACACACACACACACACACACACACACACACACACACACACACACACACACACACACACACATTTATAACTACCTGTCATTTCATCGTAAACAAACACCTCCACCTACCGAAATGCCCTGTCGCTATCAACAGGTAGAGCCATCAATCGGAAACCACCCGCTGGTCCATGATCGATCTCAATTTCCACTAACCACACAAGTGGGTGGGGTCCCGATAGGGCGCGTGTCCCAGCGGAGAGGCACGCACTCCATCCAGGGCCACAAAGGCCTCTCACAGGTTTTGTTAGTCAGATGTGAATAGACTAAGGTCGATGTCCGCCATGAGATGCGCTGGAGGTGTGCCATCATCATCTTCTCGATTTTACGCCAGGAAAATTATCCTCCCCATTATCCCAAACAATGTTTTTGCTCCTGGAAAGGTCGCTTGGCTTGTTACGGGGGAGTGACGTTTATGGAGAGTAAATTTAAACAAATAATATTGACCCATAGTCAATACCACTGTACGTGTATGGGTGGGTCAATACCACTGTATATGTATGGGTGGGCGATTGGGTCAATACCACTTTATGTGTATGGGTAGGCGGCTGGGTAAATACCACTGTACGTGTATGGGCGGGTGGGTGGGTCAATACCATTGTACGTGTATGGGTGGGCGACTGGGTCAATACCACTGTATTTGTATGTGCGAGTGGATGGGTCAATACCACTGTATATGTATGGGTGGGTGGGTGAGTGGGTTAATACCAATGTACGTGTATGGGTGGGTGGGTGGGTCAATACCACAGTACGTATATGGGTGGGCGGTTTGGTTACGATGGTTACGTAATGGTCCCCATACCCACCCATAGACATGTAACAATAATGGTCCCCCTACCCACCCATAGACATATGACATTAATAGCCCCCCTACCCTCCTATTGAATTATGACATTGATGGTCCTTATACCCACCCATAGACGCGTGACATTGATGGTCTCCTTACCCACCCATAGACATGTGATATAATTGGCCCCCTACCCTCCTATAGAGATGTAACATCGATGGTCCTTATACCCACCTATAGACTTTGATATTGATGGTCCCCCTACCCACCCATAGACATGTGACATTAATGGCCCCCCTACCCTCCTCATAGAGATGGACACCCTAACTCACCCACAGACATGTGATATTGATGGCCCTCCTGCCCAATCATAGACATGTGACTGTGATGGCCTTGTATGCTCTTAATTAGTATGATTTTAATAGCCTTCTTGCCCACCCATTGACATGGGACATTGATGGACACCCTAACCCACCCACAGACATGTCATATTAATGGCCTTCCTGCCCAACCAGAGACATGTGACTGTGATGGCCTTGTATGCCCTAAATTAGTATGATTTTAATAGCCCTCTTGCCCACCCATTGATATGGGACATTGATTTTCATCCTACCCCCACCCCCATAGACATGTGACAGGGATGACCTTTTATGCCTTATAGAAGTATTATATTAATGGCCCTATAGAAGGATGTTTATGATGTTCCCCATCCCTTCTTACAGAGTTTAATATTGATGCTCCGAATATCAACCAAGATACGTACGATGTTTACGCCTGTGTTTGTTGGCAGTAGACATTTGTTTAATTATTAAAACTAATAATAATAAACCAAATAACACAGTTGGTTTAAACGCTTTACTTATATGTAGTTCCGCAAATAAAAATATTTTGCTTGGAACGTATTTCATATACGATCACTAACTTAAGCCCCATTTCCACATAATCTGACCGAAATATTTAAAATGTGACTTAATAAAAAACAAAAACAGAAATGAAATGGCTTTGTAAACCAGTTTCATTAGCTTATCGTGCTTCTACTAAAGAGATGTGCAAATAAATCCGACTCGCTGGAAACTGGTTTGTGTCTGTCTCCGGTTTGCGGTTAGATGCTAAGGACGTTTGTCAGCGTAAACCATCCGAATGCATGGCTGGGCGTGTGTGTGTGTGTGTGTGTGGTAACGGGACGAATGGTGCGGAGACTGTCTCCATAAACAACCCTCTGAGTTCATTGACCTGTCTGTGAAGATATATACTGAATCGTACTTGTGTATATGTCTAGTAAAGAGATATACTGGATTGTAAATGTTTACATATTTAGTAAACAATTCATTGCTACAAAATGTTCTATCAGCTCATCAACTGGTTACTACACTGAATTGCGTCTATAAAAAGTTTCGTCCAAGATATGGATATAGTTCATAAACTCAAGTTTGATTTTCTAAAAATTAATCGACTTGTTTTATATTATATATTTGATGTGCTAAATTTGATAAAAATTATTGTTTCAACATATGTAGCCTTCACGGTATGCTTTGTTCTCAGTTCTCCTAATACCGAAATGGTACCCACTAAAATACCATGGATACCACTAAAACAATAGACTGGTTTTAGATAAGTTGAATTGTTCACGAGGAGTCCAGGGTTCGGCTGTTGTGCAAGAAAAATAATTATCAAGCTTGTCAATAAGCCAAATACCATACAAATATTAAGAGGTTCGGATGCCACGTTAAAACTGTAAACCCCCATAGTTGCCTTGACAATCATGCCATTAACGAACATTTTAAAAGTAAATTAAATCTTAGTTAGTAACAATGAATACATTTGTTTGTCTACACTACTAACTACCTATTTTCACCCACATCTTTATGATCGGCGTCTTATAAAACAAAATATTCCCTACGAAGATAACTTATGATAAAGCACCATTATAAAAATCAAAAAACATCAAAACACCTCAAACGTCCTCAACATTATGATTTTTTAACGTTTTGCTCTTGATTAATCGTCTTAATGCATAATCGTCTAAAGTATTCACCGTCAATGCAATACACACATAGAATACATGTACAACTCTGTAAACAAAGACGTACGTTTTAGAGGAACTTAAGTAAATGTTTGTTTTTACACTGTTGAGACTGGGAAGACCTCTCGCCACACCCATCCATTAAAAGAACCGCCTCCCATGTGATTAAAATGCAAGGATGACATTTGGCAACCGTCCGGCCTTGTGAGCCAGTGCTGCCAACCTTGAAGCAAAAATTGCTACTACATATATACATCACACATTCTTTATTGGAAAAATATATCTCTTATATATTAGTTTTGCAACCAAATAATATTTTTAAAACTAAATTTAATTAAAATTTGATTACATTTACGCTGTTATGTTGAGAATCAAATTGTTGATAGGGAATAGTTATGAAAGTTCAGTTGGTAGTCATGATTTCAGAACAATGTTTATATATTAAAGAAAAAAAAAGTTCTACTAACACAACATTTCATTTATCTATTAAAGTCTGTCATTAAAGAATATTTTAAAGTTATTTTTAAGAACTGGACTTACATATACTGGTTGAAAATAAAAAATATATTAATAATTTCTACAGTAATAACACTAGAATTCAGTGTTATTTATGAATAGTTTATTTGTTTACACATATGGTAGGTTTATATTGTTTGCATTTATTTTATTTGTCAATAATACAATGATGTAATTTGTTTTATTTTTGGAGTTGACTATTTCAGAATTTATAAATGAAGGTAAACAATTATTTGATATTTAATATTTACAACCTAAGTACTTTATTAAATTAATGAATTATATTTTCAAATGTTATACATTTCATTATTTTTGAAAAGTTGAAAAAACTGCCGAAAAAATTAAGTTATGTGCTAGACATTATAATATATAAAACATAGTAATGAACAAGGAATCAGTAATACATCGTTTAGTTTTTAAATATGCAATAGATAGATCAGCTGATTGTTGGAAGGCGAATCAGCTGTTTCTAGTTGACATTGACCCTACTCACCCGTACGAGAGGTCCCATATCTCCAAGCGGTCCCGGCTTGTTCCTCTGCGAGCTTCACTCTGCGTCCTTTTGAACCTGCTCTATTCGCGGACCCTGGTTCCCCTCCGCGCGGTGTTCACGTCTTTTGTCGTGTCTCCCACTGCTACTCTTCACACCCCTAATTACATGCTGGATTCTGCATATTTTGGCCGGTAATCGTTGAAGGAGCATCTCATACATTCATTCTTAATGACGACGTAATGAACAAGCCTGTAACACGTAGTTAAAAAAACATTTAATTTATCTCTTAGAATTAAAAAAAATTTAGTATTTTTTAAAATGGTTTATACACTTTTTTTTATGATACAAGCCAACAGTCCTTGCTTCGCTACGGAGTGGTTTTCTACGCTTACTTACCCTTCCCGCAGTAATTATGTCTAAACTATTACATCAATATAAAAACTCAGCCTGCTGACATTCATCTAGATAACAAAATTTGATAGTCTAAATGAGGTATTCTCAAACTTAATTCAAGGACCCCCTCAATCATGAATATCATCATTGCGGACCCCCTGAAAACACTTTATAGTTATAATTGATTTTGTTGTAAATAACAATCAAAAGTTTTTTATCTAAAAGCAAACGATCGTAAGAAAAAATAAAGCATTCTGTTTGTTTTGATACCGATATATTTTTATTTCTTTTATTGAACACATACTTAAAACATACGAAACACGCTAGCAACACATTTAGAAATATAAATGCTAATGTCTCTTCCGAAATTGTAATAGAAATATGATACAAAAGATAATTTCCCCCAAATTTTATCATAATCTTTTTAACCCAAAGATTTCGCGATGAGTGAATATCGTTTTTAAGTTTTACATTTTGAGATTACACTTGTCGTCAAAACAACTTGATAAATCAGATTTTAACATTCATTATAGATAGGAATTAATTGACAAAAACACAATATGCTAAATAACAGCAATACTGATCTCAAATTTGTATATTTTAATACCATCGAAATTGATCAATGTTGGGCGATACATGTTCAACTCATAATGAAACCTAAATATAAATAGGAGAGGTAGTGAAATGAGTTTTGGAGGGGGTGTGAGGTAGTTAAGATGATATTCAGCGTGCAGAAACCTTTTAAGCCTTCACTCGTTGAATGAAGT
>JAQJVL010000860.1:300000-325000 GCA_035578905.1 Stictocephala bisonia
TTCTCCAAATCAACATCTCCATTCTTTCAATATCTTCTCGTCTTCGTTTCATTGTTCCACTCCATATAATGAAACACCCCTAATAAAACATCATATAAATATTTTCCTTAGCGTCTTATCCAACATTTCACGAAACATTGCAACAAATTCAGAATATTCAAAAATAATTTTAAAGTAAATCAAACTAAATACTTTGTTTTTAAAAAACAAGTATTTAATCTAATATCCAATTTAGAACAGATAATGTTATGTTCAATTTACTACTTTACTCAATTATTTATAATTTTAAAAGTTTAGCCTACCACAATTTTATTCAATATCTGTTAGTCAAATAAATAAATCAATTGATAAAGCTTCATAAGAATACCATGGGAATTTCGGAGGCCAGTGAGACGGAATCCTGAGGTCAGAGAGAAAAATCCTTTCTTAGTGAGTTTCTAGGAGCCAAATAAACCTATGTACAAAATGTCAAGTTAATTGGACGTATGGTATTGGAGCAATAGGGATGAGTGGTAAATGGAGTGGTATATATATATATATATATATATATATATATATATATATATATATATATATATAAGCCATTTACCACTCATCCCTATTATTATTATTATCTAATTAATAATATTATTAATAATAATATTATTATCCCTATTATTAGCTAATTATTATCTATTTATACCTGCTTCTGAGGTGTTTACTGCGGCCATGAGAAATCGACCTCTGTTTCTTTTTCTCTGTGGTGTAACTTTTCTACACCATTCAGTGCTTCGTTTCACCCACTCGTTTAAGTCTCCAAGATGTAATGAAAGTCTCTATATCCGGTTACCTTACTGCTGAGGGACTTGTCTATACAAGGCATCTCATTTAATAGGCCTCAGTAAACTAACATGGGATGAGTTAATGCCAGCTGACCATAATCTCCCCCCCTCCATTCCTGTACCCCTCGTCTACAGGCTATATCGTGTTTCAAGAGGACAATCCATCACTCCCAGGACTGTTGAAACGTCTCTCCTTATCGTGTCCTCAATGTGTTTTGTTGACGGGCCATTGTTTAAAACGTTTGTAAGGTTCTGGAATGTCTCCTGTTTTAAGAAATAATAAGTAAATTAATATTAAATGTAAAGAACTCAGTTTACGTGGCGTGGTGGCTCAGTGGCTAAGGCTTCGGACTGTGGAGGGCGAGTTTCAAGGTTCGAATCCCAACTTTACTTCACTCATTGAATAAAGTTCACGCACAGGCCTGCAGGCCCATGTGAACTGGCAAGTGGTTTATTAAAAAAAAAAACAAACAAAAAAACAAACAAACAAACAAAACATTACTTTTGTAAAAAGGGTAAAAATAAAATATATTTGAGTTGGATTATTTTAATTTATTATTTTTATGCACATGCTTTGTTTGTATCAAAATATTTTTATATTGTCATATAATTTACATTCAAAATATAAGGTAAATCACTTCACCCGTTTGCTAACGATTAAATTTAAGCCTTGGTTAAACTTTTTTACATTATCTTCCAGAGTGATCTTTTGTCTAGATTAAACAGTATTAGCCACCAATTAAAGTCCAAAAGTATTTTCGTGACGGAAAATAATAAGTATCAAATTATTCATCCCGTTTTGGGTATTTTGTACTCTCCTGGAATATCTCCGATTTTGAAACTGATGCGTCATAACATTTTCTGAAGTACATGTCCAGTATTCAAAATAACAACAACTATAACTTATGTAGAACAAATAAGAGTTATTATAAGCCAAACCTTCTTATACACAATGTTTAAAATCTATGTAGAAATAAACAACTCGTTAATTTACTAAATCTTGTATAATTAATTATTTACGTTTTATAATAATTTCCTGTAATATATCTTATGGAGTATGTAGCCCATTAAAAAAAATATTGTCATTTTTTCCATTTAGAAATAATTTCAATTTTTTAGTTACTCTAAAAGCACTGGGAGGAATGGCCGACAAGCCATCCCTGTTGTCAGGCGCCCAAATTTAACTCTAATCCCCAATTTTTTTAATGCATATCTTAATTTTGGTTATGTTAGTTTAGGTTTATGATCAGTGTTTCTATGAATGAAAATATGTTTTTCCGAAAAAAACTTATTACATTTTCTTATGTTTAACATAAATAACACAATTAATAAACAATATTTCAAAAACAACAATTAAACTATTTTTCAACTAATTTTCTTTAAAAAAAAATAAATAAATACTTTTAGATAATCCCAGCAAAACAAGTCTTGCACGTTATTAAACGACGTTTTATTCAATTTAAGCCTCTTTGAAACAGCAAATTTTTATTTTCTTCAGATGACTATAGGTTGCGTAGTTACGATATTTTTCTTGTTAGGGGTGTTTATAAGAATTCTTTGCTGGAGCCATTTTAAACGTATTTAGGGACTTATACAAGATAATAAGAGCACTGGAAAGGGATAAATGCATGTAAAATAACTGTACAGTATAATAAACATAAATCTACGGTACCTTTCTGAAATAATGTTAGGTACCGTACACGAAATATAATTGTGTTACTAATTTACTTTCTATTTGATAAGGTGTTAATTATAGCTAAAAATTTATTGAAAGTTATTAAAATAATCTTGTAACAGAGTTAATTTCAACGTAGCTCAAAATTATTGTTACTTAACTTTATATCAATAAACGATTTTAATATTTTAGACTGAAAGTACCGGGAGACTGAGCTTCACTCAGGTGAATTTTACAAAATGAAGAGGTAGCATCCATATCTCCTTGAGGATCGTTTATTGTTGCTCTACCTTGTAGGTTATTAATAGATTTTGTTTCGGAGGTCTTCCACGATTACCTTTAGCCCCTTTGTGAACCTCGCCCTGCAGCCTTGTGGGAGAGCTCGGCTGCGGCCTCGCCAGGACGCTCTGCTACGAAAGCAGTACGACCATGAATTTTAGAGCAGTGGAGCCTATAAACATAGTATCTTATAAAATCTGATGGTATATTAGAAATTAAGAGACGAATACACTTAATTTGATAGACCACTTTGGTGCATTTATTTAATATCACTCAATTTAGGGTTTTCAAGTATATTTTTTATTTAGCCCTTAAATGTTTTCTCTTCCAAAATGTAATGGTATAATGTAATTTAAGAGATAAATACCCATAGTTTAATACCCCACTTTCCGCTAGAAGTCGATGATGGTTCCATATTGTTTTTTCTGCTAGAAGTCAATAACACGGGACATCTAGGAGCCTCTGGGGCAGAAATCAGAATATTTTCAGAGTTGAGACCGGTGACAATCGACCTCTCGTGGTCGGAAACCTCAAGAAGAAATTAAAACGTCAAAAAAATTCTGTCCAAACATTGCTTGTTTTAAATAATAAGATAAAGGTTGACTTATATATACATACAATATTCCACTTAAGTTCTCCGAAAGTATCCGTTTAAAGTGTTTGACCACTGTAGAAGTTCAGTTGTATTTTACCTTGATGGTAATTTTTGTTGCAATTATTCTTAAGTCCTGGAACAGGTAACAGTAGTGTAACGGAATATTTAATAGAATGTGAAATGAGCTTATATTATTTGATAAAATCTGAACGAGGAGAAATTCCCAGCAGGAGTGTGATTAGGCACATTATGTAGAAGGTGTGGGAAGGGCAGTTCCTACTCCAGGGTCAACCGACGGGGAATGACCGACGTCGCCAGCGCACAATGAGTCACTGGTAGGTTGCCCAGTGGGCAGAGACAATTACTAACAAGAGTGTGACTGATGAGAGGCCGAACAAATTTGTAGCCTACTGCTTCCCGAACCCATGAACAAGTTCCTGAACCTCTGATCCAAGAAAATAGTATCGCAGTTGATTTTACAGGAGGCCAAACCTAATTATGCTCGCGGACTCGACTCTACTAACCGTCCTCACGACGTAGAACTATTTCATTTTTGCGGCCAAATAAATATTTTACATATTTCTAAACAAATATTAAAGTTTCGCTTGTTATTTAATAATATTATGCTACGATCAAAAGGATTTTACAAAAAGATAAAATTTTCCTTATGTATTTTAACATTTAATACGACATATTCTTTGTTTATGTAATTGAGATTATTTAAATAAATAAGAACCGTATTAATATTAAATGGGAATGTTATTTAACCAGTGAATAAAGATTATTTGGGATGTTTTCTAGTCCTAATTAACAGAAATAACTTCCCAAACAGACGATTCAGAAACAGTAATAATTATTTGCAGCGAATTAAAGAGGCAGATTATAAATAGAATAAATAAAAAGTGAATAATTACCAGTACATTTATACTACACCGGTATCTAATATTTTCTCATTTTCAATCACTTGATCGGTATAATGTTTTTAGAAAAGTACCCCCACCCTGTCCCGCCTCTATTAAGGCGCACCTGTAAGCTGGACCAGCTGTATAGATACATGAAATGAAATGAAATGAAAAATGGCTTTATTGGAGGTGAAGTTAGGACTATAGAGTCCTCTCTACCACTTAACCTCAGATAAATAATACAACTTGAAATAGATAACATAAAATCATATTAAACTCTACGTAATTCAATATAAGACAATTTTATGTAAAAATAAACAAAAATTAAAAGATTAACTAATTAATAAAGCTAATCAATACAAAAGAAATTGGCACTAACTATTCAAATTTAATAGTAAATTCAAAAGAAATAAAGAAAACAACGCTTTAAAGACACTCACCCATTCATACCTTACTCGCACCCCACATAGCCCCCGCAAACCACCAGCCCACCGCCACTACAGATCCCGCATCAAATGACCTTTAACTTCCACCCCGTAACGAGGGTAACCTTCGATTATTTTGATGCTGTTAGGGAGCGCATTCCATAAGCGACAAGCTGTTACAGTGAAAGATTTGTTATATAGAGTAGTGCGATGTACAGAGACTGATAATATTGATGCCCCCTGACGAGTATTTCTAGAACTTGTTTCGTTCATGATACAGACGGATTCTTTATCCAATACTAAATTTTGTGTCTTTAAGTATCAGCTGTTTTGGGTTCTAGTAGTAGGGCGTTAGTCACATGCAAAAATTGGCAGACCTCACTAAATAATCATATTAGTGGCACAAATATTCCTATTACATGATATATCTCTGTCAGTTATACCATCAAGGGTTGAGTAGAAAGTGAACGGCCTCGTATCCCAACCCTCCAGGTTTGAGACTACGAGACGAAATGTCAAAAATAAATACCCAGGAGCAAAGTCCCACAAACAAAGGTTCAAAACTTTAAAATTCAAAGAGTGAAAAATTCTAATTGATAAAAGTAAAATATCTTGTACGTGTAAAAGCACAATTTTGAGACGTTCTCGTTGAATACATTTTGATAGTATCAAATTTGAAAGCTGAAAGTCAAAGGGACAGTATGTTATTTACATAAATGTTGGCTACATTCCTATTTGAAGAAAAAATGTTTGCGTCAATAGCTACTACAACAAAACAAATCGTACTGCTACCAGTGCAGAAATTATGGTTAATCGATTTTGAAAATGAGTTTGTTTTCAAAGAAACTAAAGGGCATATGACAAATTCAATCCCACCATTGTTTTTCATATTTACTTATACATTATATGAATATGAAAATTCTTAATTTTATTATAAGTTTTAATAAGTTTATCCTAGTTGGAAGAAAAAAGTACCATAATGGTAACTACTTTTTTATCTTGCATCAGCTTTACGCTTTTGTTACTAAAAAAACTCATTATATAATGCATTTATATTTTAGTAAGAGGTTGACAAGAATGCTTTCAATATATATTTTTTCTTTTTCAGGATTTTAACTTTTAAAGATTTTCTTATCAATTTCCTGAAACAATGTTTTCTTGAATACTAGAGGTCGTAAAATTAATTACTTGGTCACGTTGTAATCCTTATTTGAATCAATTTAAAATCAATGTTTTTACTTACGCATATGAAAGTAATGTGTCGTAACTATACATGTCATAAGGATTACAACGTGACCAATTAATAAATATTACGACCTCTAAAATTTAGAAAATGTATAAGAATATTTTTTAGAAAAGTTGAAATTCTAAAATTTATAAACTAATAGAAAACATTCCTGTGAACCATTTATTAAAATATGTACATTACCGGGGTTTGGAGTAATGAAAGTATAGCTTTGATGTATAGTGGACTAGTTAAAATTCCGGTACTTGTTTTGTTCCAATTAAGATAGAAATTGTTGAAATAGAGGTCGCTGAGTTCCACTTAAATACTGAAAGTGGTCGGTCAGGATGTTCGGCACTTCATTTTAAAAACACGGAAGTGTCTTTTTTGACTAATTCAAGAATATATCAAATCTATTGCCGTAAATGACTATAAATGTTGGAACGTTATAGAACAATTTCGAAACTTCACAATGCCATTTACTAAAATTTTAATTAATATGTATTTTATATTTGCTACTGCTTTTCAGTAAATAGTGAGAGTGCATCAGAGAATGACAACCCCGCAGTAAATGACCACCCCCCAGTGAATGACCACTCCCAGTGAATGACCCCCCCCCAGTGAATGACCACTCACTAGTGAATGAGCACCCCCCCAGCGAATGACCTCCCAGTGAGTGACCCCCCAGTGAATGACCACCACCCCAGTGAATGACCACCACCCCAGTGAATGACCACCACCCCAGTGAATGACCCCCCAGTGAATGACCACCACCCCAGTGAATGACCCCCCAGTGAATGACCACCACCCCAGTGAATGACCACCACCCCAGTGAATGACCACCACCCCAGTGAATGACCACCACCCCAGTGAATGACCACCACCCCAGTGAATGACCCCCCAGTGAATGACCCCCCAGTGAATGAGCACCCCCCCAGTGAATGACCCCCCAGTGAATGAGCACCCCCCCCAGTGAATGACCACCACCCCAGTGAATGACCCCCCAGTGAATGACCACCACCCCAGTGAATGACCCCCCAGTGAATGACCCCCCAGTGAATGACCACCACCCCAGTGAATGACCCCCCAGTGAATGACCACCACCCCAGTGAATGACCCCCCAGTGAATGACCACCACCCCAGTGAATGACCCCCCAGTGAATGACCCCCCAGTGAATGACCCCCCAGTGAATGACCCCCCAGTGAATGACCACCCCGCAGTGAATGACCCCCCAGTGAATGACCCCCCAGTGAATGACCACCACCCCAGTGAATGACCACCACCCCAGTGAATGACCACCACCCCAGTGAATGACCCCCCAGTGAATGACCCCCCAGTGAATGAGCACCCCCCCAGTGAATGACCCCCCCAGTGAATGAGCACCCCCCCAGTGAATGACCACCACCCCAGTGAATGACCCCCCAGTGAATGACCACCACCCCAGTGAATGACCCCCCAGTGAATGACCACCACCCCAGTGAATGACCCCCCAGTGAATGACCCCCCAGTGAATGACCACCACCCCAGTGAATGACCCCCCAGTGAATGACCACCACCCCAGTGAATTACCCCCCAGTGAATGACCCCCCAGTGAATGACCACCCCGCAGTGAATGACCCCCCAGCGAATGACCTCCCAGTGAGTGACCCCCCAGTGAATGACCACTCACTAGTGAATGACCACCCCGCAGTGAATGACCCCCCAGTGAGTGACCCCCCCAGTGAATTACCACCCCCTTTGAATGACCACCCCCTTTGAATGACCACCCCCTTTGAATGACCACCCCCCAGTGAATGAACACCTCCCAGTGAATGACCTCCCCCCAGTGAATTACCACCCCCCAGAGAATGACCTCCCTCCAGTGAATGACCTCTCCCCAGTGAATGACTACCCCGTAGTGAATGACCCCCCTAGTGAATGACCTCCCCCCAGTGAATTACCACCACCTGTGAATGACTTCCCCCCTGTGAATGACCTCCCTCCAGTAAATGACCTCCCCCCCCCATTGAATGACCTCCCCCAAGTGAATGACCCCCCAGTGAATGACCGTTTCGTAACATCATATCAATCTTTTATTGTTGCCTAGTCTATCACAAACCGTCTTAAAAGTAACTTTGGAGCCTGATTTGAATCCTCCCTGTCACAGGTTCAAGAAGAAAGTGTCAAACATCTGTTTGTAATTAAAAAAAATAATAAAAGTTCCACCCGGTTCATCTTCAGCTTCCCCACTATAGCGTATCGTCCAAACAAGGCTAGATGTATTTTTTACTGTTCTTTGATTATTGATTGGAACCTCAATATATGACTTAATTGATAGTAAACAAGTTAAGGTCTAAAATTTTAATCATTTTAAGAATGAAATCCTGACCAACAAATAACTAAACAGTGGGACATTCATTGGTGCAGTGATTTATGTACGATAAATTGAAGTTTTCAATACTCTGTTTAAACATAATACATTAAGCTTTATATTTAGAAAGTACGGGAGAATACGGACGTTTAAACTATTCCTACACTGTAGTGTAATAGGCTGTTTTACTATGTATGATTCAAGTGGAAACTCAAGCTTAAAACGGTCATTCACTGGTGCACTCGACCTAAAAAGCAGTAAATGAAAAACAATTAAGCTATAAACCTTTTGACTTTATTACATTTGTTGTATTGTTTTTATTTTATTTTTGAATAAAATGATGTACACCTTTATTAGTGTGGAACTTTTTCCTTCAGACACTTTTTTACCTTTTGTCTGGATACCCCACCCCACCACAGGCTTCACAGACGTCAACTATTCTGTTGATAATATACTGTATATTGAGTCGCCCACTACTATAAGCTATACTTACAAGAATTATTAAAAGTAACAGATCTTCTAATATATTATTTCGGCACTGTTAGCGCAGTGCTGTAACCCAGCTACTTGGGGACAAAGTGTTTGGGAGATTGTAGGCGATAGGTTCCATGCTCGGTTCTCTAAATACCAACACGGCGTCCGCTCAGTGGTTGACATCAACTTAGACACTACTAGAGAAGTCTAGAGTGTCTATGTTGAATGGTAGTCAAGGTTCAGATGTTGTGTAGGGAAGAGTACTGAGTGTCAAACTGGTCAATTAGTTGAAAATCAGACCAACACTACGTGGTTCGGATTCCACGTAAAGCTGTAGGTCCCAAGTTGCCCTGGCTATTGGGCTATAATAAATAGTCCTTTCTGAGCTAAGTCGAACTCAGATAGTAACAATGACTACACTCGTTCATCTACACTCATCACACTCATTCACTCCTCATATTCGCCCATATCTCTACGATCGGCGTCTTAGAGATGAATAATAATAATTATACTCACGATTGCCCAGCCTTTATTTTAATATGGCATCTGAACACACTCATAAGTTCCAACTGTAGTCTGAAAAAATAGTTAAACTCGTATTTTGTCAGACTACTATTTGTTGAAATTTTACTATTTCACTATTCAAATTTCCAATCTATTCTATAGAGAGCAGACTTTAACGTTTCGTTTTAAAGTCTAAATCTTACATTAATTAGTAATTAGATGTGCAGTAAAGTGGCGCTGTAATTATGTTTACTACGTTAAGACGGGAAAACTCGATAGTATTAGATTTTTTTATATATGTTACATTTAAAGTGTTTATTTAAGTACTTTATAAAGTGACTTTTGTAAAAATACGATAAACACTTGTGACTGTAGTTTATTAGTCTAATTTTAAATCTTTTATGTGTTTTTTAGGTGGCCCGTGGAAAACATACGATATCAAAGTATAAATACAGAGCGAATCAGCAGCATTTATGTAAACTTGCTGTACTACTTATTGTAAATCACCTTCTCAGCTGCTCAACTTAGACGTAAAATAAAAAATATTGTCATTAGGAATTTTTTAATGGAAATGTCTTTTGTTTCTTCAAATAATACTACTTTACTTATATTTCTTGTTTACTTCGTGTACCTTAATACAAACAGGGTAGAATCTGTTTTGCCTAAGGTAGCCTATAGCTGATCTTAATTGAATAAGGGGCCCATTGTAGAATCATAACTACGATAACTTTTATTTATCTATATTTATAAAAGAGGATGTTTGTATATATATATATATGTTTGAAGTTTATGCGCTGCCAAACCATCCAACCGATCGCCATGAAACTTTAGGATGTTGTCCTGTATACTCCCGAGATGGTTTCTGTGAAGTTTGATGCAGATCCGTCCACAGGGTCCCGCCCCACGGACTCCTAAAGATCCCATGTTATTCAAATGGAGAATCTGAATTGTTTACAAAAAACATATGACTGTGTGGTTTAATGTGGTTTCACATGCCATAAGCAGATTGAAGTTCTCACAACAACAGTACTGTATATGTTTTGATTTATTGTAGTTCTACATTTCACCTTGAGAGTGTAGCACACACTACTTTTACTTGATCAGGTGATCTGAATTTGGTGTTAACCTTTTTTCCTCGGTAATTAAAACATGTGGTGAAACATGAAAATAACAAATAAATAATTATTTGTTTTGCAGTTTACTTTTTATGACATGCCTCCTAAAAAATCTAATATTGGTAGAAGAAGCAAAAATGCTCGAATTCTTTCAGCTATTAGGTTCTAAATCAAACTCAATATTATGACCGGCGAAGCGGGCGGGTACAGCTAGTTTATTCATAAAACGACGATCTTCACAATATGGGCAAATATGGATTTCGAATGAGAGTGGTGAGTGTAGATGAGTGAATGTAGTCATTGTTATAAATTAAGGCCGACTATTCCTTTGAAAGTGTAATTAATTAATAGCCCAATGACAAATGAACAGCCGGTGACAATCAGCTGATCCTTCTCAAGATCTATTATAACTCTGATTGTGATCGAACTGAGAACCTTTAGCACATGAAGCTGGGATTGAACTAACTATGCTACCGATCAAATTTTTTTAACCGACCAAAAGCTAACTGTATTTCTTTAATTTACATATATATTATGTTCAAATAGATTAATACAATGTCATTTATTTGTACCTTTACTCCCGTCTCTCTAGAGCACAGCGTGACAGCCTAACAGGAAGCAGATAATATAAAATTACACATTCTAAGAATGTTAAACTACTTCGTTAGTGTTATTATTGGCTGTAAAGTTTAGAAAATTACATAAATGTACGTATATCCTAAAATGTATGTTAAATAAAATTGTATCGGGCTGTAGGTCATTACCACTTTACGTGTATGGGTGGGTCATTACCACTTTACGTGTATGGTTGGGAGGGCGGGTCATTACCACTTTACGTGTATTGGCGGGCGGGTGGGTCATTACCACTTTACGTGTATGGGAGATCATTACCTTTATATGTGCATGTGTGGACGAGTGGGTGGGTCATTACTACCACAGTTCTGTGTGCCCATTTTGGTAGCTGTCCCAGCCTCTGTTATTTTATGTATGTATGTCTGAGCTGCGTGTTAGTAAGTATCTTGACATACAACAGAAAATGGTTTCTAATATATATATATATATATATATATATATACACACACACACACACACACACACACACACACACACACACACACACACACACACACACACACACACACACACACACACACACACACACACACACACACACACACACACACACACACACACACACACACACACACACACACACACACACACACACACACACACACACACACACACACACACACACACACACACACACACACACACACACACACACACACACACACACACACACACACACACACACACACACACACACACACACACACACACACACACACACACACACACACACACACACACACACACACACACACACACACACACACACACACACACACACACACACACACACACACACACACACACACACACACACACACACACACACACACACACACACACACACACACACACACACACACACACACACACACACACACACACACACACACACACACACACACACACACACACACACACACACACACACACACACACACACACACACACACACACACACACACACACACACACACACACACACACACACACACACACACACACACACACACACACACACACACACACACACACACACACACACACACACACACACACACACACACACACACACACACACACACACACACACACACACACACACACACACACACACACACACACACACACACACACACACACACACACACACACACACACACACACACACACACACACACACACACACACACACACACACACACACACACACACACACACACACACACACACACACACACACACACACACACACACACACACACACACACACACACACACACACACACACACACACACACACACACACACACACACACACACACACACACACACACACACACACACACACACACACACACACACACACACACACACACACAGGGCTGTGTCAACAGATATAAGGTTTTAAAGGCATTTCAGCACGAATCTCTGCTTTTTAATTTTCATATAATTCGAAGTGCTTTTTTATGCAGCCTTAATATTGTTGAAAAATTATTATTTGGACAGCTGCCTCAGACGACCACTCTATAGGATAGCTGTCAGCAGAAAAGAAAGCGATGGGTGTGTTGCTATTTCTCGGGGGCGATGACTTGATAAGAGCCGGAGGGGACAATCAGAGTAGACAATTGTACTGTGTCTAGCGGCAATGACAATGGGTGCATCTTTCTGCCGCAAGGTGTGCTGCACGGTCGTTGACAACCTGTCAGCGGTCAGAGCTGGGCATCAGGTGAATGCCCACTCCAAGGCCACCTTTGCAACAGCTCTTACACAATTACCAGGTAGTACTTGCACTGATATCCTCCCCCCCCCCCCCAGGTCATTAGAACTACAAGACAATCAATTCAAAAGTCCAGTCAGAACTGTAATTATTGTTTTTTAATATATGACTATTGACAAATATTTATAACATTTCAACCGAGTAAATAGAAGTGCAATATTAAGGAATAAATAAAAAGGTAATTGAAAAAGACATTTTATATTGCGAGGTTATGAGAAGCATCATTTAAACAATACGATAATCAATAGTTGTATTGATGTATTGTATATTATTTCATTAAATAATGTAGGTTTACGAAAACGGTAAAAAATGTAATTGAGCATTTCTTGTGATCTATATGATAAGCAGAAGAAGTGCCTGCGTTGTATAGCAATGACATGTTCTACTATTGCATATGTTAGTGAAAGGACTATCTACTGTAACACGTAAAAAATACGGTATTTAGTCATTTTCATTATAAAAATAGCATTCCCTAGAATTTTAACAAATATAAATTTTTACTAAAGTATATTATTTAAATACAATATGTACAGTGCAAACAAATGAAAATGTCTGCTAATGTATGCTGTTAGAAATACACTATCTACAATACAATCAAATGAAAATGTCTGCTAATGTATGCTGTTAGAAATACACTATCTAAAATACAAACAAATGAAAATATCTACTAATGTAGGTTGTTAAAAAACTTTATATAGAATGTAAACAGATGAAAATGTCTAATAATATATATTGTTACATAAATACGACCTACAATGTAAACAAATGAGAATTTCTACTAATTGATATTTTAAAAGAAACCTATCTACAACGCAAACAAAGTTGTCTACTCTTATTTATTGTTAGAAAAAGTACTACCTGTAATGTAAACATTTCTACCATAGCACACTGTTACAAAAACACTGCCTGCAATGTAAGATTATAAGGTTTTTTACTAATATATATTATTAGAAAAATACGATAAATACAAATAAAGATTGTACTAATGTTTATTGTCACAAAAAGTGTCACCTAACTAATACAAAAACAAAAGGTTTTGTTGTGTATTATTAAGACGCCAATCTTATTGATATAGGCGAATATGAGGGGCGAATAAGTGTGATGAGTGTACATGAACTGTAGTCATTGTTACTAATACCTAAGGTCGAATGTTCCTTAAAAGCAGCAATTTATTAATAGCCCAATATCCAGAACAGCTAAGGGTCTAGAGAATTATCTGGAATCCAAACCACGTAGTATTGGTCTCGTTTTCAGATAATGAAAAACTTGATCGTTAGTTCTATTTTCTACACAACATACACACACTGGCTGTCATGCAACATGGACACCCCAGACTTCTCTAGTAGTGTGCACACCGATAGCAACCATTAAGCGGACGTCATGTCAGTATTAAGAGGACCGAGTATAGAACATATCGTCTACAGTGTTTAAAACACTTTATCCCCAAGTAGCTGGGTTACAGCACTGCGCCACTAGTACGGACTTAATTAATGTACAGTATTATGTTACAAACAGTACCTTCTTAAAATTTTTTTTTACTCATATTGTGTTTTTGTGTACTGTTGTCGAATCATTCCTAAAACTACACAAAAACAAATGCTTTCTCAAAAAAGGACCATATGTACATTACACAAAAACACGGTTTCATTTAAGCATGGTTTCACAACGACTATTGTTGAATTTGAATTACAATTACGTTAGTAGTGATTTTACTAACGTAATTGTAAAATAACTAATACATGCACCGTAGGCATTAAATAAATAATTATAAAAAACTAACGGTTATTAGGAGAACATTTTATGATAAATTACCTAAACATATAATTAATATAAAAAATTACACAACATTCAAATTTAAAGTCTAAGAATACTCAATCAACAACGCACTATACTCTAGAGTAGTACTTTTGAAATTGTTATAAATTTTATTACTGGAAAGTAACTTAAAACTATTACTTTTAGTCTGTTGCTACCTGTTTTCTAAATAAAAATAAAACAGTATTCTCGAATAAAAGTATATACTTTTACTACAAGTACCTTGTATACATTACAAAAATGAGTGACTTTCACAATCATTAATAACATGAATAACATTCTGTTTTTGGTCGTTCAAACAAATAATAAAAACTAAAGGATAAACAAATAACATAACGATGGTTTTACTACTGGATGTTGTTTAAAACTATAACAAAGTCCATTATATTGTATATACACTGTATCTTAACTGTTTAAAATCATTAATTACAGTTCGGCCGCTTGGATTACGACATGTTTAAAGAACCTGTGTGAGAGAGATAAAGATAGCCATTGAAATGAGACAGAAAAATAGTCTTCTCCCACCACTGAATCGACGTGCCACTTGGCCACTTTAACATTTCGTCGTAGATACGCTGTGGGAAACTCCGTGTATTACATCAACGTCTGTAAATATGCAGTCCTGTGTGAGAACTTTATTCAGCAAGTGAAATATCAAACGTTAGCTCAGTTAAGAATACAAACCTTGGACTTTTTTTCTGAGGCATTGACCACTGTCACCCACCCGCCCACCCATTCACGTAAAGTGGTGTTGGCCCACTCGCCCACCCATACAATTACAGTGGTATTGACCCACCCGCCCAGTGATGATTTACGTGCAGTGGTAGGTCACCATTGGCGGGCAAGGAACGTGCAGGGAATTGGAATCTAGTACAGCTGGAAAGTAGCATAAGGGAAAAGGAACTGAATATGAGTGAGGAATCAGCTGGTGTGCTCTGGTTTGTTGTCATTACCGATTTATATTGAGAATATATTATAATTGTTTTGTGATATTGTGTTTTAAATATATTTATTTTATTTGAAATACTTATAATGTTGTTGAAATGTTCAGTAACCTACCTCACCTTCAAACTGAAATAATATTTATCACTAAAGTCATTAATGTTTTATTTACTTATTACTTCGTATCCGATTTTAGAAGGTGTGCTTTGCTAACTGTATACGTTGTAATAGATCGAGTAAGCACGTAATATTCAATTTCAATATGATTATAATTTAAAATGTAATTTTACTACAAACATGACAATATACAAAATTATGGCTATATTATATCACCTTTTATAATTAATTCAATCAGTTTTATTCACTTAACTTCAGTTAAATTCACCAGCTGATTGTGTCCGTTGTCTCCACTCCCAACACTACCCCTCACGCCAACTAGATACGGAATGGTGGAACACTTCCCCTCCACTGCTGGATCCCCTACATGCGCTAAATATACCATGCAGGTCACTTTTAACCTGGATCAATTATAAAATTAATTTGGAGCATAATTTAAAGTGGTTTTATTACTATGCGAATACATTTGGTGAAGTAATAGAGGATAAAGAAGAACGAAACAGAGGTCACATCCAATAGCACGTTAACTATGTGTTGAGTAGTTGCATGCAGATGAGAGGGCCAGCACCTCGTCAGCTCCTTCCTTTATGCCATAAAATCCTCAAGGATAAACTTAGTAATCATTTCTACAGATGTATAAAATGTATGTATAAGACGATCTTTAACTTTTACTTGAAATATATTTATCATTGAAACCACAGTCACTCGCTTCGGTCTTAAGAAAGTAACCTCTGTTTCTTCTTAGTGGTGTGGTTGCAACCTTTATTTAATTTCAGTATAAAAAACCTATACGTATTTTAATTTTACAACGTATCCTTAAACAAATAACTTTTCTAAGTTATCATACATTAGTTAAATAGACATACAACAAAGATTAAAATATTGGTAATAAAAACAAGGTAAAATACATTTTATAAGAGATCCACTATAAGCGCTTTAACTCTCAATATATCCAATAAAGTTTTATTTTTATTTTCATTCATTCATTATTAAGAAGCCGATCGTCAAGATATGGGCAAATGTAAGTTAATATGAACGAATATGAATATGGGTGTCGCCTAGCTCTTTAGGTAATAATACGCTAGTCCTTCTGGAAATAGCACTACCAAGTCGTTCAATATATGCCTGGAGGCCCTAAACTACGTGGGAGCTGATTTTATGCTTCGCATAATTCCTACTCACGAGTCCTTTGGTCATAGGTTTGTCCATCTTACGTAGGTCATACAGGAATCAATGGTCGGCAGCCTTCCCCTGCAGTCTTTTCTGATAATTTTAAGACCATCTCATTACTACATTGAGTTTTAAGTGTATCTTAAATTATTTATCACCATTCGTCTCCTTTTAAGCACAGGTTACAAAATAACTACGCACTTTTGTTCAGAGTAAGTTAATGTAATGTTTGTTAAAATCATTATTTTTATTTTATTACAAGTTAGTTTTGTTTTCAGATGTGTTATATTGCAGCCAATATATTTCATTAGGTTTTATTGATATTGCACAAACTAAAATAATAGTAAATAATAATAATATATCTTTATTGCCATATTACAATTATTTGCATAGAAATCGTCAGAAAAAAACATACAATGAAATCAATTGTTACAGATCAGAGGCATAAAGAGGACTCCAAAGACTCCAGCAAGCCTCGCGAATCTGCTCAGTTGGTGTGGTCCATAAACTCACCCACGGAGTAAATACTGGAACAATTAATAAAATTTACCATGCAACAATCTCATTGTTAGAAGCCCTAACAGTTTTTGTACATTGAAAAAGGTCTCTAATGAGGTTATTATTGGAATAAGATATCCACGTAGGAAGAGCCAGTGGCCGGGCGGTCTGAAGCGTCAGATCTGAGACCCTAAGGTAAAGATAACGTAAGGTCCAATCAAAGTTAATTATTATCAGTAATATTCAACTGTTACTGTTCTGGTTCTCCCCCTTCCTGTTTTTGTTAAATTCTCCGCACAGACCAATAGTCTATGGGGAATGGGAAGAGTAAGGTTAAAAACCATATCGGGATCTGCTTAAAAACATTCGACAGTAACAAATTAAGTAGTCGTAAATTAAGTTAGGACGTTTTAGTAATACTCAAAAAGGTTTATAATATTTTGATTTTATAACTTCTTATTTATTGTGTGCGTTTATAATTCAATTCACTTATATCAAAATAGTATTTTAAAAAAACCGAGTCATATGTTCAAAGCAGTAAATACTAGGAGAGTCTATATAGGTTTTTTTACTAAGATTATTATTTATTTGTCTTTTAGAAAGGTAAGTTTTGATTTTCTCTTAATTACACCTTAGTATTAAGCTTTGATAGAATATAATCACTGCACACTGTGTGTTTGGAATTATTTATAGCTTTCAATTGTGTGATAATATTTTAAAGGAACAGCATTAAAAAGGAACAAAAATTAAAATAATGACACTTTTTTAAATGAACAATTATAATATTATGCACTCATATTGAATAGTAAAAAATAAATCATAAAACAGGATCAGCCACAAATATTAGTAGAAAATACTATAAAGGACAACCAAAACAAAAAAAAACAAGAAGAACAACAAGAAATATAAAAATAAGACTATAATAAAACATAGTAAATACAAACAACAACAATTATCACAATAATAATAAAAAATAAGGAATCTTTTGAAATTTAATTCCTGGCTTTCCCTTCTTCTGATTTCCCAAATTCGAGTTCCTAAAAATTAGAAGTTTCACAATCCCGAATTTCTATCTCAGTGATTTCTAAAAAATGTAAAAAGATGTAATAACCTAAGAACTAAAAAAATATAACTATTAAAAAGTAAAACTATTAAACTTCGAAAACTAAAAAAAACATAAAAACTCAAAAGTTAAAACTCGAAAAAAAATTTTTTTCGAACCCTTGGTGGTAATAATATGGAAACAGAGTTTCGAAGTCAAGTGATTATAGAAATATTATTGTTATTGAATGTATAACAATTATTTATATAATTTTATACATAATTACAGAAATAATTATGTATGAAAATGACAATATATAATTATTTATAATCTTTTCTATACATTCTTTATATGATTTTCTATAATTTATAGAAAATAATTATCAAAATGGAAAATGATATCCTGATATTCCTGCACTAGAATGTTTAGAATATAAGAAGCATTGAGGGGATTTGCTACTTTAATTGTATTTTAAGTTCCACTACGGTTTTTTCATACATTTTAAAGTTAAAATGCTAAAAATATAAATGGGTGTCACAAGAAAAGGCGTCTGGCTGTAAATTTTCAAACTTACGCCAACTTTAAAGCAAGGAATAACGAATAGCATTTTTTCCCAATTCCGCTACGTTCAGTGTCTAGCTATCTTTTAGTGTTTAAAAAAATTAATAAATTATAATTTTATCGATTGCCTTTAAGTTTAGCACATCTTTTCACATCAACAATATTGAACTAAAAATCACACAACGAGTTATCTGTAGGCAATTAAAATGGTAAATTCCAAATATTTTGTGAACTAAAAACCATTTAATATTTGTAACGGTTACAACTTTGAAACAAATAAAGATAACTTAATGAATCTGTTATAGTCATAAGCATACGATTTATAAGTGTGTATAGTTTGAAGTCAATCGGTCAAACATGTCCTGTGTTATTATTTTATTATTATTTTTTTTTTAACGCAAAAATAGATATACACTAAGTAGAGTGGAATTAAAAAATGTATTATTCATAATTTTCTCTAAATTTAATGTACAATACAAAAATTAATAATCCGGACATCGTTTTTGATACCAATGTACTAAATTAATTTATGTTATATTTAGGTTGTCGTATAAATTAACTTTATTTTGTTAATTAGCGTTATTTTAATGTGAGTTGTATAGTAACGTAGTAGATTATGGAGCTATTATTCTATTATTCTTCTATTATTCTATTATTCTTCTATTATTCTATTATTCTTTAATTACTCTACTAAATAATAGATTGTGTAGCTAAAACTCAATCTATAAAGTATTTAGCTTCACAATCATTACACATTCACTGTGAATAAAAGTGATAATAAAATGTTTGTTCAACATATTATAAATAATACTGAGTTTAGTCTAAAACAACATTGAATTAGAAGTTGGTTCTCTTTCACCCAGAGTGCAGCATCAGTCTACAAGCGTAACCAGTATTTATACATATATGTTATATTTTTCTTAGTAAAAGCACTTAATTTTAAATGTATGTAAAATGTATTTTAATCTATTTTAACCTATAAAATGAAAACACATTTTGAAAAAGAACTGGATAAAATGTTCAAAAATTAAAAATATAATATTCAAGTTATGTTTATTTATTTTGTTATTTAGACGGGAGATATCTCCGAAAGACACTAGCTCCAGCTATTAGCGTGTGATTTTTATTCACTTTAAATTATAATTACTTAAAATTGTCAAGTTAATATAGTGAGTGAACTGCGATCTGTTGGCGATACAGTGAAGTACCAGTTCACACTTGATCCTCGTGGCTGCGCCACTTGCCATGGTTTTTCATGTACTGTACAATGTTATATGTTCTTTAAACATATGGAACCCCCTTAAAAACAACTTTTAGTAATATTGCATGAGTTTCAGAAAGGAAGAAAAAGTAAGATATGCCATGGCAATAATAATAATTGTTTTTATTTACAAATAATAATTATTTAGAAAAGGGCGAATTTAGTGCCACTAGGAACTTTCTTATAGTTATCCCTAATCATTAATTCTATGAAATTACATAGGGTCATTCGATATTACTATTTATGGCAAAATAAAGATGAAATAAAAATAGAAGTTTACTTTGTGGGCCGTTACATAAAAAGCTGAAGTAAAGATTGTATAAAATGCTTTATTCCGAGTGTTTTGTTATATCCAGTGGAAACGTGGACTCTTAGAAGGCAAGAAGAGATTGTAAGCAATAGAGATGTGGATTTGGAGAATGATGGAGAAAATAGGATTGGAAGATAGAGTGAAAAATGATGAAGTAGTACTGAGCAGTGGGCGAAGAGAGGGAAATACTAAAAACTGTAAGAAGAATAAAAATTAATTGGTTAGAACATCTAGGTATGGCAACGATCTATCGATATGTTGGAAATATTTATAAATATGTGTCAATATACTGTATCGATATTTTCTTTCAATAATACGAACCATATCATTATTTTGGTCCGATATATCATCTCACTAAATATTGACGTCATTCTTTCCCCTAAAAATCATCTCTGTTCGAAAAAAAAAACACATTCAAATTGCCTCTTATGTGCAAAAAACATTCATTGAAAGTTTATTTAGCACCGAAAACCCAAACGGACTAAGTTGAAAATTTATTGCCACACTTTTATTTTTAAATGGTTTGCCTGACAAATATTTGAAGTAGGTTTAGTGAGTTAATTTGTTTAATTTTTACTGCTAATAAGAAGTACAATGGCATTTTTTAATGTGAAAAACAAAAATAATAATGTTATTATATTATTCTTTTATAATTAACATAATAATAAAAGGTATAATTACTATTAGTTTGAATTTTTTTCTTTTAATCCCACAAAACACAATTTGTTTCGTGAAGAGAAATGTATTAAATTGTTCAATTCAGTAGGCTATTCTAAATATTGGCATTAAAACATGAATGTATATTTGGTTGTGGCATAAGAGTTAGTGCATAATTTTAAACAGATAAATCATACACATATTTTCGACATTATGGTTAGATCAAAATTTGATTTGCGATATACCGATATGTTGAAAATATTTGCCATCCGTAAGGACATGTGATGAAACGAAATAAAAAAATCCTTATTGAACTAGGCAAAGTACTAGAAATTAGGCATTCCATTAAAAACTATCCTCTCAAAATGTAGTTAAATGTCAATTTTCTAAACTTAATTTTTTATTTACAAAATGTTAAAGTGTAACTTTGTTTCTGAAGTACTAAAAATCAGTGTTTTGTTTTGTCTTCGAACCACAATACAAAATATTTAATAGTGATATAAAAATATTAAATTTGTATGACAAAACGCAAAATCAAATAAGCTAAACATTCGTATATAATTTTTAGAAATTGAATACATACTGGATTTATACCAGAGGTTGAAACTCGAGTACACTGTATTTTTAAACCGACAGTAGTCATATTTTTATTTAATACCTGTACAAAATACTATGAAACTGTCCTCTTATTGACTGTCCGCAATGATGGAACTTGCTTTTAATACACGTCATAAATATCTAGCAAAAACTAAACCACCCTTACCTTAAGAGTTTAACTGTAAAATTATGTAAGTAAAATTATGGCATAGCTAACAATAACGTTAATCAATTGTCAAGACTATTTTACGAAATTTAGTACACATTAATTTGCTTAAGTTTCATTTGTAATTGCCAGTTTTAAATGAATATTTTAAAATATACACTATTTTTAGCTAATACTGGCATTTTAAATATACAGTACAATTGTCCAATATAAATAGGGATTTATGTAGAAATTAATAGCGCTCAGAAAAAATTTAAGGATTTCAAGAGAGAGATTATATAAAAAACCTATTTTTAACATACAAAATTTACCAGCAAAATACGCATATAAAATATGAAACTATTACGAAATGAGCCTTTGAAAATATAATTTATAAGTGAAATTGTTTAATTTGTTACACTATCCTGAATTAATGGGATTTAGAACATTTTCAACGATTATTTATCTAAATCTGTCTAATTTAGTAGTTGAATAGCAGACTAATTCAAAATTTCAAAAAAGCAATCTAGCTTAGTACAATTTATTTCGGAGATGTAATCTATGCTTTTTTAAAATTGTCTTCCCAGTCTACTATTTATTTATTTATTTTATCATAGGCAGATTTTAAAGGCATTGCTTATTTTACATTAGAATATGTGCCTTTTAACTATGTTTTCATTTTCTTCATTCTACTTCTACGATTTTTTTAAAAATTTGTTATATAGTTTATAAATAGTTTTTTAATTAGCGTAATTCGTGTTGGTACATATACAGTACAAATAAACGTCACACAACACAAATTTATTACAATACAAGAACAAAATGCATGAATATTATTTGTGAATCCCTCTGGTCTGAGGAAAGAGAGCGTGGTTCACCGAAATCGATCACCATAATATTCGTGCATTTTGTACTTGTATTGTAATATATTTGTGCATTTTGTGCTTATATTGTAATAAATTTATGTTGTGTGACGTTTACTTGTACTGTATAGAATTTATATAATGAATTAGTTTTATTTATAAATATCGTAGATGTTTTAAGAATTACTTCTGCATCCTGAATTACTATTATTTAATAAAATAAATATAAGTATTGATTGTTAAAATAAGTAAGCGTCTATTGTTGTAAAGGTTAACGTAACTTTAACGTCACAATCCTTATTGAGGCAATGAATTACTATAGTTTTGGCTTTCACGAAGCCATCATCAGATCTATAGAAAGTATATATTTTATTCTATGACATGGAATGTAAAATTTTCAACTCTTAAACATATTTATTTTTAAAACCCATAAAACATTTAAATAAAACCTATCTTTCAAATTGGATCTACTGACTTGAGTGTTTTATTATTTATTACTAATTATTTACAAAATTAGTTTATCCAACTCAAGGAAGTAGATCCAATTTGTAACCTATATCATATTTTAAATTTTTTATATGTTATTAAAAGTAAATGTTTTTAAGAGTTGAAAAGACTATATTCCATATCACAGAACAAAATATATACGTTTTATTGATCTTAAAATGGCTTCGTGAAAGCTGAAACTATAGTAATTCATTACCTCAATAAGGATTGCGACTTTAAAGTTACATAAACCTCCTATTATTGTATTAGCTACCAATTCCAGAGGCAAAATAATGAATACAACTGTTTTATAGCTTATTACTCTCTGGAAACGAGTCAAAATTAATTACCTAAAATCAGAATACCATCAAATTACCTATCTTTATTCAAAAATATATGGATAATTTTTACGTAATTTGATGAGTATACAGTATATGATTTACTACGTACAGATCCTGTCTTATATGGAGACTGTTCAGACTTTTGTACCAATGGATTACGGGCTTTTAAAGTTCACAGGAACGGAGTGGGCATTCAAAGTGACTTCCAGCACAGAACCAGGGGTTTGTGGGGAGGCGTGACCTAGCCCCTTTTAATACTATATTTAAATAAAAATATAATTTTTAAAAAATCAACCAAAGGGGATTCCCTACTCCTAACTAATAAATGAAATATATATATATATATATATATATATATATATATATATATATATATTAGTTTTTTAATTAGTATAATACGTGTTAGTACATATACAGTATAAGTGAACGCCGCACAAACACAAATATACCACAACATAAGCACAAAATACACAAATATCACGGCGATGGATTTCTGTGAACCACGCATACCGTGATATTAGTACATTTTGTACTTGTATTGTATATATTTATGCATTTTGTGCTTATTTTTATGTGGTATATTTGTGTTGTACGACGTTCACTTGTACTGTAAATACAAGATGGAAAAAAGAATGGAAACGCTTTCACAGCAACGGAAATGGAAGCACAGCAATAGCAAATTATTTTTTCCATAAATAATTTGATAGTTACATTTTTTCATAATTGTGTTGCATAAAGTTAAATTTTTGATCAGAATAATTTACTTAAAACCGTTAAATAGCGGAGAAATAATATTGTTCAAATTAGGTACTTTGATACTCAAATGTCCGCTACTCTAAATTTGGGAGTCCGGTTTGCCCCAATTAATTCCTCTTGAATAGACCTTTCATTTGATATCAAACTCGACCTAGGCTTACGTTGAAGATTTTCGTTCAACTCCTTATAAGCCGTCCCCCTGAAAAGATGAAATGTCGCTAATGCCGTCAAAAAGTATGTTATTTGTAACCATGATGATGTTTTACAAGTGAAGTCATACAAAAGTTGTGAAAGCGTTCCATATTTTTTGCACCCTGTATAATAGGTATTATTGAAAAACTGAGTGTAATAAGACAATTTATGCTGGCTCTATGTGTTTCTTATATAAACTCATTGAAATGAAATATAAGAATAAAAATCATAGAGATAAGGGTGAATATGAGGATCGTGATGAATGTAGATTAACGAGTGTAGTCATTTTATTAATTATGGTCGGATTCTCTTAAAAATAAAATTTATTAATAATCCAATAGCCAGGGCAACTAAGAGACCTACAAATTTACATGGAATCCGAACCACGTGGTATTTGTCTCATTTTCAGCTAGGTGCAACGACTGATAGTCTACTCAGTCCTCTTTCACAGCATCCGAACTCTGACTA
>JAQJVL010000860.1:330000-335687 GCA_035578905.1 Stictocephala bisonia
AGATCTTGCCCACACTCGAGTATCTTCAGCCAAGTTCAGGGTCGCACAGCTCTCCCACCGACCAGGCCTCTGGTAGGTCAGCACCGACGAGGCTCTTGCAAGTTAGGTCTACTGAAAGTGGCATATAAGAACTGGAGTCATTGCCCGCACTGGAGTGTCTCCAGCCAAGTTCAGGGTCACCAGCTTGTCACCGACCACTGCCAACTCGTCTGCGGCCTCTAGTAGGCCAACGCCGCCAGCGAGCCTCCTGGAAGATTCCACTTAGCAAAAACTGGAGTCACTTCCCAAGTGGAATGCAATATATACTGATCGGAAAAAAACTATTTCGGTCTTCTCATTGTGGCCTTATGATCTTCAACTGGAACTTGTTAATAAAATAGTAAAGAATAAATTAAACTTGAATACAAAAATTTGAGTGATATTAAAAAGTTAAATTAATAGATAATACATCAAAACATACATTTCTTATTTTCTACTATTTACTTATAGATGAAACTACTCAAGTAGATGACCATTTTTTTTATTTTTCTGTTCCTATTCAGTTGAATATTTAGAAACGGATTTAATATATAAAACGAGTGTCTATATATGTTTGAAAAATAGTATGTACGAGTATTATATGCCTTTAATTTTCCCTATAATGTAAATCTTTAATAAACGTTAAACGAATAACAATCGTAAAGTTCATACTTTTCACAAAACGAGTGTATTGTGTCAATCACAGACATACCGAAGTTATTAGCGTAAACAACTGTTGCTCCAGCTCAATTTACCTTGTACTTTAAAACTACTTGCATGTTTAGTAATTGTTAAACTATCAATTCTACTTGTTTATTTTTTTAATACTTACCTTTCTCAACTTGTTGATCACTGTCTAAAGTCGTCTGCTCCAAAACTTAATAAAACTGATAGATAGTATATAATTTAAATCTGACAATATTTATAGTTTTTGCAATATTGTATCAACTATATTCTATCTAAACTCACCAAATCTGCCTCTTAAAATTCAATTAAACTTTCTTTCCTGAAAAAAATCACCGCTTTCAAACATATACATACTTGTTAAGAATTTGAATTACATTAACTTAAAAAAAATTATAATTTTTAACTCACTTGCCACACACACTGAATATACTGGATTTTAGCTACCACTTTAAACATATTTTTAAGCATTGAATTGCAAAAATATGAGTAGCATTTAAGTGAGGCTTTTGTATTTAAAAATGAGCTGTATTTTATAAGCGGAAAGGCTGTTACTAGAGCTAAAATAATTAAAACAGTTTAGTTCAAATCTATTTAGTGGTCTAGTTCTTGTAGAAGTAAATATTTCGCTAGTTTCTGCGCGCAATCAGGGAGAAAAAACTAAGTCGCTGACTTGTGGCCACAGAGAACGTCTTAATATCATTTATCAATATGTGAAACTTAGTGAATTTGTAATAATTATTACGTTTATCCTTTATGTTGTGGAGGGAATGAGGGCAAGGATAGACAACGGTGCAGGTGGCAAAGTTCTGTAACCTAGCTGCTTGGGAACAAAGTGTTGTGGAGGGAATGAGGGCAAGGATAGACAACGGTGCAGGTGGCGAAGTTCTGTAACCTAGCTACTTGGGGACAAAGTGTTGTGGAGGGAATGAGGGCAAGGATAGACAACGGTGCAGGTAGCGAAGTTCTGTAACCTAGCTACTTGGGGACAAAGTGTTGTGGAGGGAATGAGGGCAAGGATAGACAACGGTGCAGGTGGCAAAGTTCTGTAACCTAGCTACTTGGGGACAAAGTGTTGTGGAGGGAATGAGGGCAAGGATAGACAACGGTGCAGGTAGCGAAGTTCTGTAACCTAGCTACTTGGGGACAAAGTGTTGTGGAGGGAATGAGGGCAAGGATAGACAACGGTGCAGGTAGCGAAGTTCTGTAACCTAGCTGCTTGGGAACAAAGTGTTGTGGAGGGAATGAGGGCAAGGATAGACAACGGTGCAGGTAGCGAAGTTCTGTAACCTAGCTGCTTGGGAACAAAGTGTTGAGGAGGGAATGAGGGCAAGGATAGACAACGGTGCAGGTGGCGAAGTTCTGTAACTTAGCTACTTGGGGACAGAGTGTTGTGGAGGTTGCAGGTGAAATGTTCTATGGTAGGTGATACGGCGTCCGCTCAGTGGTTGCCATCGACGTAAATACTACTAGTGAAGTCTGGGAGTATCCGTGATAGGTGGTAGTCAGAATTCGGATATTTTTTAGGCATGAGAAGTGAGTATCAGGCTTGGCAGTTGGCTTAAGGTGATGCAATCGGGTTTCGGCGTGTAATTTATTTCCCAATTTTATATTTAAAATTATGAGACGGGAAAATACAAAAAAATTTTGCTAAGCACTACATTAGAACTTGTAGCCTTATGAAGTGGTGAATTTAACTGATTTTAAATCAACTACAAGACAAAACCGTTTAAAATACAAATTAATTTTTTATAACTAAGTTTTTTACAAATAACTGAAGGGATTAATATGTTTTTAATTTTAAAATATGTAAAAATATTTATAAATTTAAAGGTAAAAAAGTGGTATTTTTATCCGTGGATTCTGTGAATAATACAATACCATTTTTAGATTTATCGTTATCCGAAATTGGATTAAAGCAATTTTTTATGATTATACTGTTATTAGTAGTTGTACTGAATCTTTATTAAGTAGCCCATGAATCTTATACTTCTTAAAGCGCAGGTCTAAGCTATGCTTCTTGTGCCTAGGCATAGTACATAGAAGCATTACCTTATTGTGCATGACCACCAGTCCTGATCAGAAGGTCAGAAGGAATACAATTTATCGGAGCACACTTGTTCACAAAGGAACCGGTCCTGCCTAGAGTTATCCACAGCTGTTTCAGAGTTGACACTCTGGAAGCTGGCCAAACTTCGCAGAACGACTTTTTGAGTAAAATCCTTTTACTGTCAAACCTGTTAGCTAAGTGCTCTTGGATGGTATTGAGGGCGCTTTCCGAATTTTTAAACCACCACTTTACTCTTTTATTTTTTTATTATACCCACCTACTTTGAATTGGATCGTTTTTTTCTGATTAATTTTCGTTAAGATTTAAAATATTTTATGAATTCGTAAAATGTTTGATTACTTTATACTACAAAAATAAAATGAAACTAAGATGTCAGTATGGAAACTAAAAATTTACAGTTTTCTATCAAATTTAGTGGAGTCTGTTAGATAGTAGTCTATATTTTTTATTTAGTTCGGTTTGTTGATAAGTTTAATATTTTAAAATTAATAGTTGATATTTTTATATATATTTAAAGAAAGTTACTAAACGCACATTTCATATTTAGCATAATAGATATTTTGTTTTGTAGATTTTCACTACGAACTGTGTATTATCAATAATAGTATTAGTAATAAAAATAAATTAATATTAAAGTTCCACTTTATATATGCCTTGTCTTTAACATAAAGCTTATATTTGTTATACTAAAATGATGAAGGTAAGAAATAAATTAGATTTAAAAATTCCTTCCTGAGACTTTGCTTTTAACTTTTTTATTTCACGATGAAATTGGCTTTACTGTGTTGGATTCTTTAATAAAAATTCAAGCTTAGTTTAAAATATATCTGAAAACATAGCAAAAGTCATAATATGTAAAACGTTCTCCTAAAATGTATATTGAGTGCAATTCAGGCATAGAAAAAAAATTTAATTTAAATTACCAAGTCGAAGTAATAGATATATGTTAGCTGTATTCACTATAATATTTATGTATCTATTAACCAACTCATGTGAGTCAGATTGGTTTCATTGATAATGTTTATATTTATTTACATTTGGTAATAATATCATATCTCAAAAATTTTCAAAACATTACAGCCTAATATTTACAAGTGCTCAACTATTGACAAAAAACTATAAATAAAGAATATTAAAGTAGTAATTTTTTGCTTATTTTAATATGTAATAAGTTTTTCAATAAGTTTTAAAATTTAATACTTACTGGCTGAGGATATGTTTAACTTACAAGAAATGCAGGAATATTTTGTTCAAGAAATAATTAGAAATGTCAACACTTAGTGAATTTCAAAATAAGCTATCTAACACCCTCCCGTACTGGTAATGAGTTAATCAAAATAAATATTTTATCAGCTTTATAAAATCACAATAAGAAATATTTCAGTATACTTTGGATACAAAATCATTACTAAAATTAATTGTTTTTAACAGTGTGAGAAGTTAATGACATTTATACATGCTGTAAGGTGGTGTGTTTATATTTAACAAAGACATTTTTCTTTTCTATAGAACAAAATGTGAAAATGGCTTAAAGAAACTTAGAAAAGGGAAATTGTTGTTCACAACGAAGTCCAATAATGTATGCTGTTCAGTCCAAAGCAAACTAGAGATAAGAAAGCGCCGTTCTTTAAAAATGCAAAATAGGCACAGCTATGTTGTGCGTGAATTGCCTATAGAACATTAAGTAAAGGCGTTATCAACTACACATATCTGTATTGTGTGAATATCCCTTTATCTGTGGATAAAATTAAAATATTTTAATAATCAAGAAAAATATCATTACAGCCCTAAACACACAAAAGTAGAATTTTTAATTTTCTTCATCCGCAGGTGTAAAAGATTAGTTTAAAACTATACATTTATCTATCTACTCTTTTCATAAAGAGAGGGAAAATAGTTTTTTAGGTAGCATAATAAGTGTTGGTACACATACAGTACAAGTAAAAGTCACACAAAACAAATGTATTACAATATAAGCACAAAATGCACAAATATATTACAATACAAGTAGAAAATGCACAAATATTATGGTGATCGATTACGGTGAACCACGCTCACCTTCCTCAGACCAGAGGGATTCACAAAAGAATCAAGAGCCTCTTCCACAAAAGATTCTTTTGTGAATCCCTCTGGTCTGAGGAAGGTGAGCGTGGTTCACCGAAATCGATCACCATAATATTTGTGCATTTTGTACTTGTAATATATTTGTGCATTTTGTGCTTATATTGTAATATATTTGTGCATTTTGTGCTTATATTGTAATACATTTGTGCATTTTGTGCTTGTATTGTAATATATTTGTGCATTTTGTACTTGTATTGTAATATATTTGTGCATTTTGTGCTTATATTGTAATACATTTGTGTTGTGTGACGTTTACTTGTACTGTAAAGAGAGGGGTCTTAACTATTATAGTAATATAATATATTTATTTTTTAAGCATTCAAAGACTTAATAGGTCTTAAATAATGTTTTATTTTTCAAGCAATATTTGTACATGCAGCTTTTTAAATAACTTTTAGGCCCCAATCTTCATTCTGTACTATAATACGTAATTATGAGATTACCATTTACAAATAAAAATATTATAAATAAATGAAATAACTTATATATTCACACAACTAAGCAGATTTGTTTTTGTGTAAGATTGAAGCTAATTTTAAGTGTTTAAATAAAAATTATTTTGTTTAAAACAATAGTGTAAATTAGACTAAAAAACAGCTAACACATTAATTAAATCTTCAAATACTTATCTACCTTTTAAGGATTTTTGTTTGTTTGAAGGATTCAGTCATAGAAGGCTTATATGTTTAAGTTTTCTTTAGGGTATTTAAATAACACAACAATATAGGAATTAAGAAATAATGCAAATGTTTATTCAATCAGTCAAAGATCTTTTGTAGCCAATATACTA
>JAQJVL010000861.1:0-55000 GCA_035578905.1 Stictocephala bisonia
CAATCGAACCTTCGACCTTACGTGGAGTAGACTTTGGAACTCCGTCGTCTATAAGAAGACGGGTTGTCATCTGTTTGCCCGTCTTCAAACCATTGTGTGACTTGAACAGTCGCGGCAGGCAACTCTCCTTCCCCGCTAATACAATCCCTTGATAACATATTTAGATATAACCCTTGATTGTACACCTAAACTTTGTGTGTAAAATCAATTATACATCATCTCGTTAAGATACATATGTTTTCACTCAAGGTGGACCGTACCTAAGTAGTTTCCACCAACAAAGTCCTTCTATTGTTAACAATGAAGATTCTCATATTGATATCCGTTCCGATAATTTCTTCTTCCATATTTCTCTCCACTTTGACTTTCTACAATCTACACAGCAAGAAATACGCCAGGTTGTCTTGTTTTTATTCAAATTTACATAATTTTGCTCAATTTGTTGAGTTTATAAAATGGTTTTTAATTTATAGTTTTAAAAAACCATGAGTCATCAAAAGTACTATCATTAAATTGTTAAATCGTCAGGAACGGTAATTACACAGTTATTTTGACCGCACTTGAATTTATTGTTAATACAAATATAAAGCTAATGTAAAACCATATAAATAAAGTAACAGTAATCATGCTCTAACATAAATAAAAAACCAAACAAAATAATATTAAAAAATAATTATTGCTCCTACTAATGTTTCCATGTACAATAACATCAGTTAAGAGCAGTTGAAGCAAAAATAGTAAGGAAACAGCTGATTTCATATAGTCTGAATAAGCTAATTTATTTTAAAAACGTCAAAATGTCCCATAGCTGCTTGGAATTTAAAAAATATTATATCAATTTTGCTAAAAACTGGTTAAATTTTTAAACTCAAGATTCGACAGTTCAAGCTTCAAAAATTGCTTGCATAAAAAATAATTTAAATCCTTTCAGGGGTTGCCTCAGAAACTCAGTGAACAAAAATACTCATACCATTTAAATGTAAGTTATCAACAATTAAAATGAATCTATAGTTACCAACATTTTAGCTATGATAATATGAAATTTTTTATAAAGCGGACAAGATTTGTTAGTGTTTAGATAGTTTCAATTAACTAACTGATAAGGAAAGTGTTGCAGTGTACGAATTTGCAGACTTGAAGAACCCCATGAACAGATAAGTAGACATTAATATTTGTGTATATCAGTGATGAGTGTCGTAATTAATTAGGTAGAATAATTGATTGATTATGATAAATATGTACAAATAAAATGAGTGTATAGAAGCAATTCCTTCGTTTTGGTTACTATAATTTGTAAATTTCTTATAATGTTTTAAAGGAAGTTAATGTATTATCTTCTTATATCTATATAAGCCAAATTGACTCACTCACTCATAACGAATTCTCAATAACTATAGCACCTACAATGCTGAAATTTGGTATGTGAGTTACTTTTAGGTCGTAGGTGCTTGCTAAGAAACGGTTTTAAGATATTTTATTCCTTTTTATAATAATTTAGAAAATAAAAATTGCCATTTACAAAATGTATTATAAATGTAAACAAATACCATCTGTAATATAAAACACATGTGTTTACTATTACTAAAATTAAAATCATAAATATAATAAAGGAAATTTTCTACATGCAGGTTGATATGAATTAAATTTTAGTAATCATCTGTAAAGTTATTATATTATGTTACCTACAGCTGAGATTTGAATGTTGTTGTGAATGTGCAAGGTTTTTGTTTGGTTATGTTCGGAAAGTGTAGTATCAGTATGATGTTTGTTTTTAGAATTAAAACTTTGAACAAAAACTGTTTAATGAGTGAAGATGAGTGAAGAAATAGTTTCCATTAATGGAGTACAGGTTCCGCACCGATTGGTTAAGATGCCCGGTGACGGCGCTTGCCTATTCTTTTCGTTGGCATTTCTGATCTACGGGGATTTATCAAAGTCTGCACAAATACAGGCCGACATTGTAAATCATGTATCTATAAATTGGCAGAGGCTACAGGAATTCACTGAGGATGCATCTGGAGTCCCATATATTAACAGACTGGAGTACATTGCTGAAATGTCCCGGCCATACACATTTGGAAATACTTGCGAGCTTAAGGCGGCTGGGGAGATATTCCCATTTAAGTTAGAGGTATTCCAAAATGGCATCCTTCGTGCTGAATTTGGGGAGGCCATTTAAGGAATCATTCTAGTTCGGTTCACGGGGCATCACAGACGTGGCCACTTGACGTTTTGATTCCGTTGGCACAACAGTCCAACAATGGAATTGGTCATCAACAACCGACCATCAATGATCCAATTAAATGTAATCCGAATTCTTCGTGCTTTGTGCCACAGCCCGACGAAACTTTTACATTTCAACACCTGTTACAGGGCGAAGAGGACAAAAACGTAGAAAAAGATTTTCAAAATTAATAAGATCAAAACAATTAAAGGAAGCTAATAAAAATTATGTAAAAAGATCCCTATTGTAAATAGAAAGTCAGTTAAAAAGTATGCAGCTAATAACCCTGATATAAATAGAAAGGCAGCTGATAAGTATGCAGCTAATAATCCCGATGTACACAGAAAGGCAGTTGAAAAGTATGCAGCTAAGCCTTGGACTAATAAGTCAATGAGCGGGTTTGAATATGACCTTCAGACTAATTATTCTAACGACAAGGTTGTTGCTTTCGGATCTAGATCTCCCTGTGTATGGTGCTCTGTGCTTAAGTGGAACGATGAGGCACCTGGAATGTGCTGCAAAAACGGAAAAGTCCAGCTCCCGTCCGTTGAGCCCTACCCTGAGCCCTTACACAGTCTCCTCACTCATCAGCATCCAATGGCGGAACATTTTCTTTCTTCTGCCCGAAAATACAATGGATGCTTCCAAAATGACATCATTTGGAGGCAAAGATGTAAAGGAAGGTAACTTTATGCCAACATTTAAGGTGCAAGGGCAGGTATACCACAGAATAGGGTGCCTGTTGCCAGAACCTCAACAGCAGCCATAATTTCTCCAGATTTATTTTGTTGGTGATGATGACATCGAGAGACACATACGCTGTGGTATATACAATGGTGTCAATGCTGAACTGGTAACCCAACTGCAAAAACTGCTCCATGAACACAACAAATATATACTGATTTTAAAGTTGCAGTTAATTCTATTCCTCAGGACCAGAAGGATTTCCAAGTGTTAATTAAAGCCGATAAAAAGCCTTCTGGAGAGCACAGAGGTCGATATAATGCCCCCACGAATAGAGAAATTGCAGTTGTCATTGTTGGCCAAAACTTCGAGAAGAGAGACATTGTTATCAAAAGCAGAGACAACAGTTTGATACGGATCAGCGAGACGCACCGTGCCTATGACGCTCTCCAATACCCTTTGATATTCTGCCGTGGAGAAGATGGATATCAAATCAATATACCCAAGCATGATCCGAAGACCAAGGCTCCTCTCAAGAAGACCGTATCTGCGGCTGACTTTTACAGCTACAGTATAATGGAGCGTAATGGGCAGCAATGCTACATACTGTTGTTCCGTAACCTCTTCAACCAATTTCTGGTAGACATGTATGCAAAGATCGATACTGAAAGACTTAATTGGATTCGTTTTAATCAAAAAAAGTTAAGAAGTGATAAGTATGTGCACCTAAAGGATGCCATGACAAAACCGGATGTACAGTTATCAGATCTTGGCAAGATGATTGTCCTGCCATCATCTTTCACTGGAGGTGCCCGCTATATGCATGAGCGAACACAAGATGCTATGACATATGTGCACCATTTCGGGCGGCCAGATTTGTTTATTACATTTACCTGTAATCCAAAATGGCCAGACATCGTAAATGTATTGAGATAAGGACAACAGTCTCACCATAGACATGACATAATAGCAAGGGTCTTTCATATTAAGGTGAAGCAAATGATTAAGCTCCTTACTAAAGGTTGCATCTTCGGCGTTACCAGGTGTCACATGTACACAATTGAATGGCAAAAACGAGGACTACCCCACGTTCATATCCTACTGTGGCTGGTAGAAAAAATAAGGCCTAAAAAATAGATAAAATAATAAGAGCTGAAATACCTGATCCCAATTTAGATCCAACCCTCCATGATATTGTCAAGACAACAATGATTCACGGCCCATGTGGACTTCTCAACAGGACCTCACCTTGCATGATTGATGGAGCCTGCTCCCAGAAATACCCCCGACCACTTTTGAAGGAAACTCAATCTGGTGAGGATGGCTATCCCCTTTATCGCAGGCGGTCCCCGGCAGATGGTGGTTTCACCGTTAACATAAGGGGTATTAATCTCGACAATCGGTGGGTGGTGCCATACAATCCTGTCCTATCTCGGACCTTCACGGCACACATTAATGTTGAGTACTGTAATTATTCAGTTCAATCTATTAAATACATTTGCAAGCACGTCAACAAAGGCTCCGACCAGGCAGCGTTCACCGTGGAAGATCTGGATGATGTGGCGAGGTACGAGGCAGGACGATACATCAGCAGTCTGAGGCAGCCTGGCGCATTCTCTGTTTTCCTATACACGAGAGGTTTCCGCCTGTTATGCACTTATCCGTACATCTAGAAAACTGTCAGAGAGTTTATTTTACTACGGACAATCTCATTCAGAAAATAAATAATCCTCCTAATACAACACTTCTGGCCTTCTTTGACTTATGCAAAGTTTATGCCTTTGCAAAAACCCTTTAGTATGTGGAAGTCCCAAATTATTACCTATGGAAAAACAACAATTTCTGCAGGAGGAAACAAGGTAAGCCCGTGTCGGGTTATCCGGGGGTGAAGAGAGATCAAGTTTTGGGCAGAGTATACACTGTTCATCCGGGAAATACTGAGTGCTACTATTTACGCCTCCTATTACATAAAGTCCGTGGCCCCACATCATTTATTTCCCTTAAAACTGTGGAAGGAGTAGTATATCCAACATTTCAGGCAACATGTAAAGCACTCGGTTTGCTGGAAGACGATGGTCACTGGGACCGTACTCTCGAAGAAGCCTCCATTTCTGACTCTCCAACCAAAATCCGAGAATTGTTTGCCATCATGCTGGTTTTCTGCCAAGTAGGAGATCCTACAAAATTGTGGCAGAAATATCGAGACACACTTGCAGAAGACATTAAATGGCAAATGGTGAGAGATGGCGGAAATACACAATTGATAAGTGACATTATTTACAATAAATGTCTTACACTTCTTGAGGATATTATTATAACCATGTCGGGTAAAACACTCTCACAATGTGGACTTCCATCACCTTCCCGAGAGCCAACAACTGTTGTTAATAACCGAATGTACTTGAATGAACTTTGTTATGATAACGCACATATGTCTCAAGCACTTGCTGTAAATGTTTCAAAATTAAATAAAGAACAGAGGGAAGCATACAATTTAATCATTCACAGCATTTCTTCTGATTCCGGTCAGTTTTTCTTTCTCGACGCTCCTGGTGGTACTGGAAAAACATTCTTAATAAATCTATTACTGGCCAGAATTAGGATCCAAAGGGACATTGCCATTGCCGTTGCTTCGTCAGGCATTGCAGCTACGTTGATTGAAGGAGGGCGGACAGCACACTCTACTTTCAAGTTGTCTCTAAATCTTAATCATGCTGAGTCACCACAATGCAACATCTCCAAGCAGAGTGACATGGCACATGTGCTCCGAGAAGCAAAATTTATCGTGTGGGATGAATGCACCATGGCTCATAAGGGAGGCATTGAGGCTCTAAACATGACGCTCCAAGATATTAAATCATGCAACTGCCTAATGAGTGGAGTTACAGTGCTTTTGTCAGGTGACTTCAGACAGACCTTACCTGTTGTGCCAAAAGGAACACGTGCAGATGAAGTAAATGCCTGTCTTAAATCATCTTTCTTATGGCCTAATATCAAAGTGCTGTCCTTGAAAGTTAACATGAGAGTTCACCTACACAGTGACTTGAAGGCAGAGGCATTTTCAAGCTCATTGCTTCAAATTGGCGACGGCCTGTTCTTGGAAGATGAGGGAAGAATTCCTGACAACCTCTGCATTGTAGTAGATGACCTGATTAGTTTGACAGACAGAATATACCCTAACATTAATCTAGCGGGAGTGAATTGTGTTTCGTGGCTTAAAGAAAGAGCAATTCATACTCCAACTAATGAGTCAGCCAACGACATAAACAACTTTATGTTGGAAAAGCTGCCAACTAAGGTTGTAACGTATGAATCTGTTGACTCTGTTTTGGACGCTGAAGATGCCGTTAATTACCCTGTAGAGTTCTTGCATACTCTAGAAAAACCTGGAATACCACCACACATTCTCAGCCTCAAAATAGGATCTCCAATAATTCTGTTGCGCAACTTAAACCCTCCAAAACTGTGTAACGGTACCAGGCTTCAAGTGAAGACTCTACACAAACATATCATTGAAGCCACGATTTTCACAGGCATTAGTCAAGGAGAAACTGTCTTCATCCCCCGTATCCCTCTCATCCCATCAGATTACCACTTTGAGTTCAAACGTCTGCAGTTTCCCGTCAAGTTGTGCTATGCAATGACTATAAATAAAGCACAGGGACAGAGTTTGAAACTGGCTGGTGTGGATCTCAGGAATGATTGTTTCTCTCATGGACAGCTTTATGTCACGTGTTCTAGGGTTAGTTCCCCTGACAACCTAGTCATCCTTCAGCCATGCGGCAAAACCAAGAATGTTTTGTACAGGGAAGTTCTAAACACCTAATCTGAGAAAACAATTTATAAACTTATAATATTCATACATCATTGTTGACACTTTTCTGATTCTATGATTATGTATTATATGCTCTTAATTTATGCTATTTGTTTGTATACTATGTGTTTTGTAAGCCTACATACATTCAGTAACAAAGAAATTTACTACTATTCACAGTTGCGAAGCACGGGTACCAGCTAGTATTAATATAAAGCGAAGTTAGGACTATGAAGTCCTCTTTCCACCAAACCTCAAAATAAATAAGTTTTGGAGAGTAGAAGAAAATTTGAATTATTTTAAATTTATCTAATATTTGACTCGAGGATACTTACAAAAAGACCAATTCATGTATTAACTATGTGGAATTGTTATTCAATGAAATGGATATGCTCGAAAATCACTTTTTAGGTCATATAACTTCGTAATAATTTACTGTGATCAAATATGTTATTTTTACGTACAGCTTTCATTGCGCTTATTTCTAGATTAATTTATATTTTAATGTAGAAATATAAATAATCTTTTTGGCGAGTAAACTCGCCTATTGGCGATGAGAGAAATACTGTATTTAAAAAGAAAGAAAAACTCAAAATATTAGGAGGTAGGATCGTGAAGGTGTAGCTGGGAGCTACGGCTGTTGTAGGCACTACAGCCTAGGACGGGTAGATGGAGGAAAACACTACTGATACCGATCGTGACCATACGAGGCAAGCAGGCAGTTCGGGTCTCCGGAAAGAAGGCCCCAAGGAATCATGGCCCCTGAAACAAACAGAGGAAAAAACATGGTAAATTAAAATTATTATAGAGCTAACTGAGGGTGAAACGGGGATGAGAGGTGACTATGATTGAGGATTAGGCGTGAGAGAATATCGTTAGTTGGACGTCAGTAGTAGGTTGTGTGAAGGGTGGCTAGTGGTTGCTGGGCTTGAGGTAGCGGGTTAAAAGCGGCCGTGGACCAGGTAATGGATGGTAAAGTATTGGCTGGTGGTACATGGTTCTGTGAAGTACTCTGCCAATATGGGGGAGTCTGTGGCTTTGGCGAAGTAGGTCTGGTTCATTTTGTTGAGGAACTGCCCTCAAGTTGATACAATATATCCACGCAGGGTGGGGATATGGAACATGGTGTAGAGGTCTCGGGAGCTGTGATCTCAGTAGTGGGGTTTTCTATGTAGGGTAAACCATACAGTAGTTGGCACCTTTAGCTGCAAATATGATTCATATTCATTATTTTAAATTTGATCGGTTTAATACATCTTCTTTTAACAGTGCTATAGATTAAATCACTAAAATAGGCTGTTAGGAAAATCAAACAACAATAAAAATTCAAAATTTCAAAAAATGAAATTTTTAATAATTTTTATAAAAATTACAAACAATTTTACAGTTATTGGCACCCATTTCACAGTACTTGTCATAGCAAAGCATAGTTATTGGCACCCTGTGCCAATTACTAAAATTTAAATTTTGAGATGAAAACAATAGTTGGCACCTATAGTACATATGTTTGACGAATAATAAGAGTTTTTATTATACTTAATAGTTCATCAATAAGCACTTCATATCAACATACTTTAGTTTTTTATTACTAAATCTAAACTAGAAACAAAATAGTTAAGTCTTTATAATTTTGTACTGCCGTATTTGTTACCGGTAGGTCGTAAAGTATTTTAATAGACATTTTATGGTAAGTCATAGGATTTAAGATCAATACTATTAATAATATCGTTATTAAATGCAACACAGATTGCGCAAACGAAAACAGGGTCCAACTCATCAAATTCAAAGTCACTTGGCAAACATTCCTTATGATAGATCTTATCACACAAATCACATTCAAAATATGTGTCTTTAATGTTTAAACCGCATGTGTAGCATAACCCACCCAACTTTACTTTATTCCCTAAGTTTTTCAATAAAACATTTGGTTTGTCAACACTCTTCTTCAAGTCTAGTTTCTGTGCATTTTCTTCTTTTACAACTTTATTAGCAATCGTTTCATATTCCTTCTTAGATGGCTTTTTTTATATTCTTCGACGTTGACCATTTCTTCTTCTTTATCATGTTTTGTGTCTGTTTCTTCTTTTCTCCTCTTTTAATTTTATTTTCTTCACGGGTCTTTTTTCTTTCTGCCTTTTTTCTCTCTAAAATAGGACAGGTATACTTTACCTTCACGTCAAACAGTTCACAGTGTACAGTGAAGGTAAAGTATACCTATTTTAGTCTAATTACAACAGTTCAGGGGCTACAAAATGGATTTTAATTTTTTCTCTCCTCTTCAGACTTCTTGTTTCTTTTTTCCTCAAAAATGGGTTTCCATTTCTTTCATGTAATGAATGAGGGGAACAATGACAAAGGGAACTCTCTCTGTCTCCCGTTTTCCCTCTCTTTTTGGCGTTTCCGGCCACAAAAGTACTTCTGCTATTGAGGATTGCGATGACTGTGGATTTTCAAGAGGGGTTTTGTTAGGTTGGGTAGGTGTTGAGTAGCACTGTTGGTTTTCCCTGACTTAGTAGGCGTTGCATAGTTGTTGTCTATTTCAAAAGGATATTGTTCTGATATAGGCCTATTCATGGGCTTACGATTGTCAGAATCTATTGCACTGCTATGTAAACTTTCATTATCATTGTTTAGAACTTCATGACTTGTGGATGGAAGTGCACTTGCGTTACTTTCTGCTGGTCTCTTATTAACAAAATTAGTATGACTACAATTTTCTGTTTCACTCCTATTGAATTCATCCCATACCCTGTAAAGTGTGTAAAAGAGGGGGTGTTCAGTGTGATCATTAACCACAGAATCAATGTTAACAAATTTACCAACTATTTCTTCCCCCACAATTCCTTCAAACTGTTCCAGTGTTATTGTTTTGTGGAGTTTGCTGCTCTTGTCAACCTTTTTACTTTTTTTTTTTTTAGATTGCTTAATATCTATCCTCCGTGAGTCTATTTATGATATAATTTAAGTCTATGTCAATAGTGCCTCCATCACTCGATGAGATCGATGGAGATTGAATTTCTTCTCCTCTTATATGTTCGTTTACCGTTTGGTTTTTGTATATTCTCCTGTCCCCTGTAGTCCAAGTTTGCGATGATACAAAACCACTTTGAATACTATTATTTGATTCTAAATGCATTCGCTGATAGTAAATGTTGAAAGCCTTGGCAGGCATTCTTGCACCTCACCGACACAGGATCATATCTGATGACTGCTCGTTCAAACGATGTGATCCTGTAGTTGAAGCCAGGCCGCAACTCCGATACTCTTGAGTACTGAGGTGCCTTACAGTTGTTGAGATCGGCTCGAAGAGTGTTGGTGTTCATAGTGGTTGCTTGCAGAGGGGTCCAAAGCCGGGGGATGAAGTGATGACTCTAACAGCTTACATCCTAGGTTTTTATACACGGGTTTGTCGCCTTGGGTAGTATGCGATAAACAGCGTGTATTTATACCGTTGAGGCGTTATTTAAGTTGTTTGCTACAGGTGACAACTCTTACGGTTCGACCGACCTTGCTTTCGCTTTCACTGAGGCATGACAGGCTTGGTTTTGGAATTGGCAGGCATTCTTACACCTCACCGACACATTCTTATTAAGTTGTTTACCACAAGCGATCATACTTTCACCAGGATATGCCAGGGTAGTTTCACCATGTTTGGTATTTTGTAAAACTCAAAGTCCTAATGTCTGAAACCGCTTGACCACTTGTTCAAACTATGCATTCCAAGTTATGAGGTTTACCACTATCTTAACTTGTTGAAATGCCAATATAGGGTATGGGACTTACATGAATTAAGCATCTGTAATGTTCGACACATTGTTACAAAGTTCACAAATCACCATTTAAATTAATTAATAATATTACCTCATCTTGATCCGGTCCAGCTGACACAGCACCCCCCTAGGCTAAGAGTGCATGCTAATAATATTGAGATAAAAAATTCAGAACTATTAAATAAAAAATATGGAATATAGTAGGCTAACACTACATGCAAAAAAAGAAACATAGGTAGGCTAACAGTGCATGCTATAAAAAAATAAAAAAAACTGCCCCCGTGCCCCCGGCCCCCAACCCCTGACCCCCGGCCCCCGGACGCTGGAGATACATAGAAAACCACACTACTGTTCTCGGTTTAGGTGATATGCTAAGGCATGGCGCGTCGCTCGGTTTTCTAGAAGTTGGAGAGATGATTGTGAGGGATGGTGGTGAGCACTGGATGGACAAACGTGAGTACGGGTCTGATGACGGCAGTGTAGAGTATGCGCCATTTGGAACAGTACGTTAGGTAATTATTTAGGATCTTGGTCAGTCATCTTCGTAGTGCTTCGGGGCTACGGGAGGCGCACCAGAAGGCCGTGTCATCTGCGATCTGTGCGAGACCAGTGGTAGTGTCGGTGGGGTTCCTGAGAGTGGGTGAAGGGAGGTCTCACACAAATAAGATGTAGAGGAGCGTGCTGATAGCTGATGCTTGGGGGACCCCTGCTAACAGCTGGAAGGGTCGAAAAAGGGCGTCCTTTACCTGGGCTGTCCTACCATCGAGGAGGTTGGATATCCACTTGATGATAGAAGGGGGCAGTTGGAGTTGGAGGAGTTTGGCTCTGAGACCGTTATGCCAGACGGTGTCAAAGGCTTTGTGGACATCCATGAGGGCCATGATGGTAGGTGTAGTTCGGTAGGAGTTTCGCTGAATGCAGGACACTACCTTTAGGATTTGGTCATACATGTTGATGCCAGGACGGAAGCCAGCTTGGGATTTCGGGAGCAAGTTGAGGTCGTTGAAGTGAGTGTGGAGGCGGACAACGAGGATCTTCTCGAAGAGCTTCGAGAGGAACGCCGTGAGGCTGATGGGACGGTAGTCGTCTGGGTTTCTGGGGTCTCAGCAAACAAAGAACTTTCTAACTCCAGTTCACATAATTTTTGCACCGAAAGTAGTTACCGTGCTTGTGCCAGTTGATTACATTAATATAAAGAAAAATCAATTAACACAAATTAATTTGAGAATTAACATTAAACATTAATCAAAACAATTTAAACTAAAAATTGTTTGGTTACTGTAAATGTACAATTTACAGTAACCAAACAAGCTAATCCATTGTCCCAAACCCTATGAAAGTGCGTAATAAATCAATTCATTTGGTTTACAATTTTGTAAGTATAGTTTTACCTTAAAGTCATCATCTTAAAGAACTTCCAAGTGTGGGCGAGGCCTTTGCAACACATTTATGCGCGTTTTTATATTTTTCAGGTCGTGTATGTTTCATATCTTCATCCCTGACAGTGGGCACCGGCCAGGCCCTGGATCTCATTCACCCTCGAGAAAGGAGAGCGTCAAACAAATGAGACTAGTGCCTATTTTCTAAGAAAAAAATAGGTTTGTATCATCTTTTTCTCAAAATCATCAGTAAAATAAAATTATTGCATCGAAATAGAAAATAATACTAAAATTTTCTTGTATTACTTTTAAATAACCGATGTGTGTAGACGTTTTATGTAGATTAGAACCGAATCACCTTAAAAACAAATGCTTATAGATTATGATAGAATTTTCAGAAAATCGTGTCTTCTTACAAACTATTTACACGTACTAACAATTTGGAAACAATTATTTTCTTTTTACATTTGTGTGTACCTGTAATTATTTTTAAGAAGACATGGTTTTTTTTAAAGTTTATCGTAATCTGTTTTCTCCATGATATGGGTTGGTTAAAAGGTACAGTGATTGTATTTTAATTGTTAAATAACTTAAACACTATTTTTCGTTATTATCTATCATACAAATATATAAAGTCAAGGAGTCTTTTTTGGGTATTTAAAACGACTTTCATTTTGCTATCTATAAATATATTTTTTTAAAGTTGTAACTACAGTTTTGTCTTTAAACAAAAATTAAATCAACCGGTGTTAAAGAAAATGATCACATCAAACCAACGTTTTATCCCCTCATTATTATTAAATTAAAAAATCATAGCTGATTATTTTTAGTTGATAACAGAAATTCCTTTTGAATACTTAAGTGATTTTCATTTGTGTTTTATTTATTTTTGTGGCAGATCGTGTCGATACTTCACCACCTTCAAGCATGGTATTCATCCTCAGTACACCGACCTCATCCAAACAACACTATCCTGATCCTCACCGCACCAGAGACATTTTCAACCTCACCGAAGAGACATTCTCAACTTAACCACCAGACATTGGCCACTTTGTAAACTGGAAATTTAATAAAATTGAATATAATGTGAGATTATTTATATAAAGCTCGTCTCGCACTTTTTAATAAATCAAATTAAATAGTTTGCCCTTATCAACAACTATATGTGCCCCCCTATATAACTATAAATAACTCTAAACGGCATAACCCTAAATAACTCTTATTCTGTACTCTGCAGACATCAACACCATAATCGCGGGCGCTGTGCTCACTACACCAAATACACCTCCACTCTCAACAATGCTTGTTTCTCTTTTCAGTCCCTTGTGACCAATGTTCTAATATCTACTTAGAACTGAGGGAAATGTTTGAAATAATACGGATACTTGTCATCCAGCTCAACCCACCCGCCCGCCCATACACATACAGAGGAATTGATATGGGCGGAATAATAAACACCGGTAAGGGTGTTTATTACGGCTGGAAACACCTAAATACATTCTTTATTCATCGAATTATAAATTTGAAACTTTTTATATTCGTGATAGAGATTGAGCATTTACTTTTCTGAACAATGTTTACACTAACGGGGGACGTCCTTTTTAGGGTATCGTCAATACTCCTTATGGAAGCATACCTCTGATACATCACTTTAAAAAAAAAGAAAAAAAAAGAAGGTTATAGAGAACTAAATTGAATGCCACAAACCACAGCTCTAAGGAATCACTCTTATCACAAAATAGAGAACTTAGAATATTGAAAATTGATGTTCAACAATTTTATTTTGACTTGGTTCTTGCCTCAGTAATGTTTTGCATTAAATTTCCTAACATTTTAAAAATGTTTTATCTATATAAAGCGAAATTTTCATTTTGAGAAGGTTTAATTACGACAATACAATTACAATAAAAATTTAAATAATCAATTATTTTCTTGAATTCCAATAAAAATATAAAATAATTTATTATCCTAGAAAACGCTTAACACTAACCCTTTAGCACTATTTGGCGACAAAGTAAATATTTGAACTGTCTCTCTTTTTCAGTTTGACAAAGAAGTTAAAATAAAATTGTTAAACCACCAATTTTCAATACTAGAAGTGGTCTATTTTATGATAGAGCGATTCCTTAGAGATGCGATTTGTAACATTCAATTCAGTTAACTATACCCTTTAAAATAATGTATTACGAGTAATAGACTTCCATAAAGAATATTATACCTTCGTCAGGACGTCTCTCGCTAGTGTGAAATGACTAAACAAGAATCCAAAATATAGGCGCCCAATGACTATTACGATTGCAAAAGTTTTGATTTTATATTTCGATTAAAACAAAAAAATGTTTGGGTCTTTCCAGACGTAATAGACACCCTGTATACATAAAAAACAGATAAAAATTATATGAATAAGTTAAGACGTCTTTAAACAACATTGAAAATTGATTTTCAAACCAGATCGCCTTCTTGCGTGCCTGATAACTAGAACATGTTAGAGATGTATATATCTTCAATAAGTGGCCCTTAGTATTAGGAATTTGGATGTTTATAAAAATATAGAAATAACGAAAAGATAAATGATTCCAAAAAAGTTTGAGGGGAGGGGAGGGAGGGCTGATGAAACACGGTCTTCAGCCCTTATAAGGGCGAGGAGGTTGTGCGGAGTTCCCATGACATTACTGGTACGTAATAGTATATTTTATAACTAGAGTGGAAAGTGGGGTTTTGCATGTTTGAGACCATATGTTTGAAGTGCGAGACTTGTCGAGCACTTCAAATGGTCGAGAACATACAAAACACTTTCACTCGAGTTTTGAACGATACTTTTCACTACACTACGGAATAAAAACAGGTGTTGTTGACTGTGGAAAATTTTCGGTTGTGAACAATGTTACTTTCGGTAGTAAACAATAGACAGCTGTTGAAAATATGATGTTTCGCAGATTGTAAACACATAACGAAAACAGCTGAACTCATAGTAGTGTAGTGAAAAGGTATTTGTACAACTGATACACTTCTAATTTGGGTATTATAATATTCATGTAAGCAAGGCCGGCTAGTCCTAATATAAAATCCAAAAACTATATAGGCCTACTCACTCATGTAATCTTCGGAACCAGTGAACAGATTTTGAGGGCATATATCTTTTGTACCATAGATATCCACTAAGAAAAAATGTCTATAAATTCTATTCCTAATGGATAGAAACCGCCCCTCAATGTCTCCTTTTAACCATATAAGTAACATTGGCATTAATTCAATAATTTATTTCAAACAGCTAATTCAAAAAACATAAACAAGACACAGAAGATTGGCTAATTTGGTTCGCACAAGACCATTCTACTAACTGCGAAAAGACTGTACTACTCTGCATCCACCTAAAGTAGACATAAACGGGTTTCTAGACTATAGAACTTGTAGCAGGCTGAGTTTTAATATTGGGGTAATGGTTTAGAAAGAACCAAGGTAAGAATGGTAAGCAAGTGTAGCTAACCACCTCGTAACGAAGCAAGGGCGGTCGGTTAGTTTAATATAATGGCATGTGTACAAATATATTTCATTCTGATGCATATTAACTATATCAAGTTTTTTATTAGCTACATAGAAACTGTAGGCTTCCACCAAGGTTGTTTTACAACCAAGTGAGCTTATAAGAACTATCCGAAAGTATGCAATGCAATTACAATATAATAATATTCAAATGTGCACACACCCTCCAAGGAAGTTACGAACTAGATTATGCCAGTTTGAACGTCAATTCAATGAAAACTTACATTAATTTCATGTTTAAACGCGCAAAATCAATAACTGCATTGAAACACAAATTAAGAGTTAAGTAAAGTTTAGACTAAGTGATAATACATACTCATTGATGATCAAAATAGTACATCCGTGTTTTAGCAAGTATGTACTGTACAACAGATAAATGCAAATAGCTTATAACAATAAGCTATACAAAAAAGGCGTACAAATATAATTTGCTATTAAAACTGTTTGTTAAAAATATTCCTAAATATTGAATTATGTTAACGCCTTTATACGTCCGATTTTTAATTATATACATACATGAGTGTACGGCGTGACATGCATTGTTGTTTAAAGGCGCTAAAATAAATTAACCTATTTGAATATGTACGTTAAAATGATTTGCTTACTATGTTTTCGATGATTTTAAGATGATAAATTATTTCAAATTTTCTAGCCAAGTAATACTGTTTAAAAATAATTTTTCACTACACTACTATGAGTTCAGCTGTTTTCGTTATGTGTTTACAATCTGCGAAACATCATATTTTCAATAGCTGTCTATTGTTTACTACCGAAAGTAACATTGTTTACAACCGAAAATTTTCCACAGTCAACAACACCTGTTTTTATTCAGTAGTGTAGTGAAAAGTATCGTTCAAAACTCGAGTGGACGACAGCTGTTTTGTGATCTTACAGTGAAGTTTATTTCTTTTTATGTGCGTGATTTTTTAAATAGTTTAGTATAATATTGTTTAGACTAAAATAGGTGTACTTTACCTTCACGTCAAACATTTCACAGTGTGTGAGTTGAGAATACCAACTACATGTTTCGCCGTGAATACGGCATCTTCAGGTTGTAGAACATAAAAAATAAATAAGTCCCAGTGGGATGCGTCACAAATTAATTAAAAAACACAGTTTACACATAAAGACATCGAACATTAAAACTTTTGGTAGGCCTACCACACATATTTCACGGTCCACGGCGCGATCGGAAGCAGACTGGAAACAATTCGATTAGGTTACTCCTCCCACCACTCTTCTGTTATCAGTAGGGCAATGGTCGATTTGTCCAGGTCCACTGTTTAGAGACATTATTGTGTTGAAAATAGAATGAGACCTAAATTTTAGTTTTTCATTAAGTACGGAATCTTTTGTATCGTTATTACTAAAACTTTTATAAATTTCGAATTGTTCCAGGGAGTCTAATTTACTTCCTTTGTTGCAGATATGTAAAATATCTAAGCCATTATTTAAATCGGCCATGGTGTGATTTTTGTCAACCAAGTGTTGAGCAAAGGTCGACTTTTGTTTGTCTGCTCGGGCGTCAGGGCGGTGTTCCTTATAACGCTGAGCAAAGGTTCGCCCCGTTTGTCCAATATAAAAATTCTGACAGTCCATACAAGAGATTTTATACACGCCGGATTTATCTGTTTTGTTTTCGATGGACTTTTTTAATGACAACACATGTTTTGTTTTGTTTGTAGTTCTGAAGACTAGTTGGAGGCCATGTTTTTTGAAATCCCTCTTTAGGCTATTCTGGATTAAATGATTATATTCCAGATAATCATATTTTTTATTTTATTTATTTTATTTTATCTTATTTATTTTTTATGTTCTACAACCTGAAGATGCCGTATTCACGGCGAAACATGTAGTTGGTATTCTCAACTCACACACTGTGAACTGTTTGACGTGAAGGTAAAGTACACCTATTTTAGTCTATTTACAACAGTTCAGGGGCTACAAAATGGATTTTAATATTGTTTCTTGTTTACCGTTTTAACTAATTAATTTGTTTCATTTACGAATTTTGATTTCTGTTATATATAAACGAACTTCAATTTAAATGAACACAACATCATTAGTTTTAAAACCAGCAATCCTAACCTCATCGTTAGACCATAATTATGCATCTACAATGCCTCGAGTGACTACTGGGAACAACAATGGGAAGCACACGCTAGAAGACAACATTAATCCACCAAGTAAAAAGTTTGTAACTGATCCAATTAATTACGTAAAAGTTGATTCCATGGATTTAAGTAACACTGATTCCGGTAACCTATCAATAAATGACTTTGAACCTGTAAAAAATAGAAAATCCAAATCGTCCTCATCTCGTATCCAGCCTCCCAATCAACGTTACAAAACCGTTATCCAAAATAGGTTTGAACCTATATCTACTCCTAGCGACGACAATAACATTACTGCGTCTCCTAAATCCCAAAACATTCCACCCATCTTCCTTCATGACTCAAACAACTACCAAGCATTGATTGCAGACCTTGACAACGTCTTACAAAATGATTATTACACTGTTAATAAAGGTACCTCTATTAAGATTAACGTTTCCACCTCTGACGACTTCCGTGCATTGACAGCGCATTTTGATAGTGTGAATGTGCCATATCATTCCTTTTGCCCTCCTGATAACAAGCGACTTTCTGTAATCATGAGGAACATTCCTCTTTCCTTATCTGACGATGAGATATACAATGAGCTAAAGTCTAAACACTACCCAGTGTTAAAAGTCTCACGGCTATTCAACAAAGACAAATATCCTATGCCTCTTTGCGCTATTGAACTGGAAGATTCAGATATTGGAAATGAAATATTTGGTCTTGAATTTCTTTTTCATTCTAAAATTCAAATTGAATTGAAACGTAAATCTAAGTCCATCCCACAGTGCACTCGTTGCCAGCGCTTCGGACACACTAAGAATTATTGTAAACTCCAACCTCGATGTGTCAAGTGCACAGGTAACCATCTATATTCTGAGTGTTCCAAAAAGAAGGAAGATTCAGTCCAATGTGTCAACTGTGGTGATTCACATACAGTCAATTATCGGGGATGCCCCTACTTCCTCAACCTAAAATCACGTTCCAAACAAAATAAAAATATTCTCACATCAGAAAATACTCAAAATGTTGAGACATTTAATGCGACTTTTAGTAATTTTCCTCCGCTGAAAACAAATGAAGGAGCTCTGACTACAAAAAACCAAATGGGTGATAATACACGCTCACCACATGTCAACTATGCTAGCGTTGTCAACGGTGCACAGCCTAAACGTCCTGTAAATAATATGACTGACTCAAGCCATGTTCAACCAGAAAATGACTCCCTCCATCCAATATTTAATTCTTTATTAACACTAATTAAGCCTTATATTCCTCAAATTAAATCATTCATTTCAGAGTTAATATCATCGATTTTTAATAATGGGTTTTAACTTACAAGCCGTTCATAATTTAAATATACTAAATTGGAATGCAAACGGTTTGAAGGTAAAACGCTCTTCATTTATTGTATTTCTTGCTCAAAATAAAGTGGACATTGCCTGTGTTACAGAGACACATTTGATATCAACCGAAAAATTCGTAATTCCTGGTTACGTTTTATACAGAGCTGACAGAGATTCACCAAGGGCATCAGGCGGTGTAGCCATACTGATCAAAAGACATATATATCACCATTCATTATATTTGCCACAAATTGGAAATTTAGAAATAATTGGAATTAAAATACAAACAAAGAACGATGAATTAGTTTTATATTCTGCCTACCATGCTCCACGGTACAAATTTTCAAAATTATACATTGACAATCTCTTTCAAGATAATACTCCTACTATTCTACTAGGAGATCTAAATTGCAAACATGAAGCTTGGGGCTGTAAGGTAACCAATCCTAATGGCAGAAGGCTGCTAGCAGCAACGTTAGACACTAATCTTACGGTGGTAGCCCCTAGTGAACCAACACATTATTCCTACAATCCTAATATTAGACCAGATATATTAGACATTGGTATATTAAAAAATGTTCCTTATCCAACACACATGACCCCTATTATTGATCTCGATTCTGACCATCTACCAGTCTTAATATCTTTTAACGATCCGCCTGTACTTGAGCCCGTTAATGACAAATTAATCAAAGGGGCGGTAGATTGGAACACATTTCAATAAGCATTTCAAGATCATTTTGATCCATTGCAACATCTTTCGACTCCAGCACAGATAGATGACGCTATCAATACATTTTTGGACTCTATTAGGGTTTCGATAGATAAAGCAACGAGTCGCCCGTTTCAGCCTGCAAGAACTCATTCTCCAACTCCGAAGTATATTCTATCGCTTATCAGGCTGAAGAACAAATGCAGAAGATTGTGGCAACTACAAAGAAATCCTGCTTTACGTAGGAGGTATAATCAATTAAACAGGCGCGTTAAATGGGAACTAGACCGCTTTCGATACGAGTCATACAACAAATATTTGTCTAATTTATCTCCTACTGACAACAATTCCTTATGGTTGGCTACAAAACGTATCCTGAAGGAAAACACCCCGATCCCTAGCTTGACAAATAATGGGTGTGTGTACAACAGCAAGACAGAAAAAGCCAATGTGTTAGCTGATTTTTATCAATCAACATTCCGCCCAAACGAAGACATCCAAGATATGGAATTTTCTGATCATGTTACCTCAGTGATTTCTTCAGCATGGCATACTGTAGAACTTCCAGTGAAATACACTTCTCCATCTGAAATTTCTCACCATTTGAAGTCGTTAAAAACAAAAAAGTCTCCTGGTCATGATGGGATACCTAACATAGTACTGTGTAACTTGCCTCGTAGAGGGCTTGCTTTCCTTGCATCCCTCTTCAACGCTTGCTTTAGCATTTCATATTTCCCGACATCATGGAAACATTCACAAATCATTGTGATCCACAAACCTGGAAAGCCTTCATCTCAATTAAGTAGTTACCGTCCAATAAGTCTTCTCCCCACGCTTTCAAAATTATTTGAGAAAATTATTAAAAGTCGCTTAGATGCTTTTGTAAGTACTACCTCTCTTATCCCACCACACCAATTTGGATTTCGTTCTCATCATTCTACTAATCACCAGCTGTTAAGGGTATCAGAAGACATTATTCAAGGCTTTGATAACAAAAATCACACTACTGCCGTATTTTTAGACATAGCTCAAGCGTTTGATCGTGTTTGGCACGACGGTTTATTGTTTAAATTAAGAGAATCTGGGATCCCTTGTTATATGTTCAAAATTATAAGAAGTTTCCTCAAAGATAGGACATTTTCAGTCAAAATTGGTGGTGTTCTATCTACGGTAAGACCTGTTAATGCTGGAGTACCCCAAGGTGCAATTTTATCTCCTCTTCTATTTAACATATACACATCCGATTTGCCTACGTCAAATAATGCCAAAATTGCTACATTTGCTGATGATACTCTTATTTACTCTAGTCATCATGACATTGAAACTGCAACCATGAGAGTACAAGAGTCTTTGGAATGCGTAGTTACTTGGTTTTCAAAATGGAGGATAGCTATCAACCCGACCAAAAGCGAGGCAAAGATTTTCACTCTACGTCGGCCTTTAGAACCTCAAAATATCACAATTTTAAATGAAGAAATACCCTGGAACCCTACCGATCAAGCAATAAAATATTTAGGTGTTTATTTTGATCGTAAACTAAATTGGAAATTCCACATAAATAAGAAACTTAACCTTGCTTATGGAAGACTGTCAAAATTATTTCCATTAATAAACAAGAAATCATCTCTGTCTGTAAAAAACGGCCTTCTTATTTACAAAACTATTCTACGACCACTTTTGTTGTACGGCTGTCAAGTTTGGGGTACTGCCTCAGAAAGAACATTAAAGAAACTGCAGGTATTTCAAAACAAAGTTTTACGACTCATACTGAAGTGCCCTTGGTATGTGCGTAATACCCAGATTCATCATGAACTTGGAATTGTTCCCGTTCATCAGTTCATTAAAACTTCGACTCAACAATTATTTAAGAAACTTCCATCTGTAAGTGGTGTACAACACTTCAACATAGGACATCCGACCAACATCAGGACGCTCCGCCTAAAACCAAGGCTACCTCAAGACATTTTTGAACTACCATAAACATGCTTTAATCAAGGAAGTTTAATATCAAACATTTTGAACTCTGTTCCTGAGGTGCCGAATAGCTGACCTCAATATTTATAGTTCTCTGTTATTATCTTTTTCTAACATTTTCTGTCAATTAATTCTACCTTAGCCTGTATAGCATTTTGTAACTTGCTGAACGGTTAATAAAATTGTTAAAAAAAAAAAAAAAAAAAAAAACTCGAGTGAAAGTGTTTTGTATGTTCTCGACCATTTGAAGTGCTCGACAAGTCTCGCACTTCAAACATATGGTCTCGAACATGCAAAACCCCACTTTCCACTCTTGTTATGAAATATACTATTTTACTACACTACTATGAGTTTAGCTGTTTTCGTTATGTGTTTACAACCTGCGAAACATCATATTTTCAACAGTTGTCTATTGTTTACTACCGAAAGTAACATTGTTTACAACCGAAAATTTTCCACAGTCAACAACACCTGTTTTTATTCCGTAGTGTAGTGAAAAGTATCGTTCAAAACTCGAGTGAAAGTGTTTTGTATGTTCTCGACCATTTGAAGTGCTCGACAAGTCTAGCACTTCAAACATATGGTCTCGAACATGCAAAACCCCACTTTCCACTCTTGTTATGAAATGTACTATTTCCGCAGCTGAAATCAAACTCCTCAAGAAATAATAAACTTATATTTCACCACTTTTTCACCAAGAAATCATATTTATCGAAGTATCTATTAGCTACCAACATGGCATTTTTTATTTGCAAGATTATCTACAATTAAGAATATAAAAGAACAGCTGTGGTACCATGTGACATAAAATACGGTTTCGATATTAATCCAACACCAAATTATAAAAAAAAATTATATTCTGCTTTTCACATAATAACGATGAGTCTCAATCAGAAATAAATGCTCAATATAAAACATACATTATATTGACAATTATTCCCATTATTAAAATACTGATTATATATATATAATCAGTATTTTATATATAAATATTTTTACTGTCTGGCAAATTATATGTTTAACTTGACTGTGGACAGACGCTTTCGTGTTGTTATGGTTCCTAATAAGGGGGTGGGGCATCTGCTAAATATTTTGAGCAGAAGCAAAGGAGATTATTGATCGATTTGGAAGCACAGACTTAGTTGTAAACCTTGATATCTCATCTCGTTTTAGAGGTATAGAATTTTCATTTCTCAATGTGTATTTGTTTGCAAAGGTAATTCATTTCTTGTTATAAATTTAGGAATATTTTTCGCTGTTGATATGGACTATCTTCGCACGCAGGTGCGTACGCAGCCGCTTAGTAATTAATTATCTGGTCTTGTTGGTAGTCAAACAAACCAAGGTTTTTTAAAATTGATATGAAAAATTATCAGCAATAAGTAAATTTTTTCTGTAGTTTAATTACATTTTTAATGATTTGATGAATTTGAAGAAATGCCTAGACAATTAGACTAAAGAAAAAACTTGTCTTCATTCTTTTAAGCAAATTCCAAGAATACTAATACAGCTATAGATAGGTGTACATTAAGTAGGCTATATAGATTGTAGATATATTTGTCTTTTTCAGATGTTATAGACTCATCAGACATTGGACTCATTCTTGATTCACAACCCACTAATAAGTGACATCATGAAGAGAAATTATGCATTCATATTACATTCGTTTTGGATATCATTAAAAATGATAAGCTACTTTTAACCTCAGTTCCATCTGCAATTAAATGGTAACTATAAATCCATATAACCTAATGATTAATTTAATTAACAATTCTAAAGTGTTGACAACAATTTACTAAATGTTGTCCTGTCACGTAGTATCTAGTCAGTATGGGTGTGAAGCTGTTAAATTTCTCATCCAAACGGTAGTTGGCAATTAGGGAAATATTCAACACATTAATTTTAATGTTTTTAGGCCTAGACATTCTAAGAGTAATTGTCTATGAGTTTATAAAACTGTTTATTTATTCTTAAGACGACGATCGTCAAGATATGGACAAATATGGATTTCGAATGAGTGTGGTTAGTTAAAATGTTACAAACTAAGGCCGACTATTCCTAAGAAAGTGTCACTAATTAATAGCCCAATGATAAATGAACAGCCGGTGGTTATCAACTGATCCCTCTCAAAATGTGTTACGTCCTTGATATAAATTATATTGGCCTAGCCTCTGGAATAATATGGGCTATTTCAAATACATACTTATGATACCTAATTTATGCTTGCTTTGTATTACTTTTTTAGAAACTTACTATATACCACTTATTTACTTCTCTGTGCTCTATAATTTGATATTATTAGATTGCAAATATGCCTAACATCTTGTGTTAAGTTATGTATGTAATATTCATGTATTAGAGGTGTTCTGTAAATAAACAAAATAATACACACGAAACCTGACAAGCAATAGTTCAAGAATAGACAGCAAGAAATAGTTCAAATATTAATTTTGTGTTGATGAGAAAATAAGAGTATGCTCAGTAAGTGGTCTGTATACAGTCTTCTTTCACATTATTTGCTCTATCCAGCAGTATATGTAACCTAAAGGCAGGAAATATTTTTTTTAATTTTTCTTAGGTTGTCATATTTGGAATCGAGATGAAGAAGTGAGGGTTTGGTCAAATTACTCAAATAATGTACTATATTATGTAAGTGGTATATACAGTCTCTTATTCTACAGGATTTGGCTTATCCAACCTAAATCATCAAGAAATAGGTTTTTAATGATTTATTTTGATTGTCATAATCATTTTTGGAAGAAAGTTTAGAATTATAAGGAGTTTTCAATGATTAATATATTTAATACTGCAAATGTTTACTAATTATTTTGCTTTTAAAAAACCTGTTTAAAGTACCTGCATAGCAAAAATGTTTATAAAATACCGTGTAAAACTTAATTAGGTATTAAGTTGCCCATTTGAGGCCCAATGCATATAGTAAATGTAGTGGAGGCTGCCTCCACCAGCAGCAGTAAGCTGCAAGGTATAGTTACATTCAAAACATTAAATCAACTATGGTAAAGTATTTTAACCACTTAGAAGAAATTTAATTATGTTGGTGAAACTAGCAATTAATCTATCATGTAAACCATAAAGAATATTTCAATACGACTCAATGCATTTAACAACAATAAAGAAGATCCAGTGTAAACATTGTGGCAAGTTGGATCATTGTTGTAATGACAGATCCATACTTTTAGCAGTTACTGTACTAAAAACTGTTCGCAGACCATTAACCATGAGTCGATACTATCTTCTTGTGATTGGTCAGTTGGTTACAAATGGATGAGAAGAATATTACGCAATGTGACTGGTTTATATTGAGAACATTTTTCATTTCATATGGATGGAAAATTTGACAGTCACACCAATTTAGCCAATGGATCATAAAGCCTAGATAGGCCTATATAATGAACACAAGCTTTGTAATTTAATTTCATTCATAAAAGGCAAAAGAACGAATTTTGGAATATGTTAGCTGACTTGTAATTTAGCTAATTTCATTTTATAAAAAAAAATCAATAACTTATTTGTAGTTTCCATATTTAATTATTTTATTACTTCTCACGATCATAAACCAATATTATACAATTGCAGTAATAATTTTAATAACTTCTAAAAAACATTACAGTAGGCCTACAAAATGTCCTAATAAACTTGTCAAAATATAAAACAATAACAATTAAATACATCAAATAAAGATACATCAATTTACGTGATGTGTTAAATTAAAAGTATGGATGTTAACAGGCTATCTAACTAATTCCATCAGGAAGTAGGCTGCATTTCCTTAACCACTATATGTGTATGGGCAGGTGAGTGGGTCCATCATCTCTGTACATGTATGGACAGGTGGGTGGGTCCATCACCATTCTACGTGTATGGGCAGGTGGGTGGGCGATTATGTTACCTGTTTTAGAAACAACAGTATCAATACCACAGTACGTTTATGGATGGAAAGGTGTGTCAATACCATGGTATGTGTATTGGTGGGTCAAATACCACTATGTGCATTCCATCAGGAAGTAGGCTTAACTTCCTTATTGGTCCACCAAACAATCTAATCACCTAGGATAGGCCTACGTATAATCGGCCTAAATTAAACTGAACTTATGTTTTATACATAATGACTGTTTTTAACATTACTTACTGTTATTAAAAATAATTTTGAGCTCTAATATTAAAATCAAGTAATGTTTTAGTTACTAGGTTAGGCTAGGATATATTGGATTGAAAAATATTTGTTCGATGACCCATAATTTGTTAACATAATTAATCTAACTTCCCTTAACCGATCTAGTGCTGAGTGGCAGTAGAATAATGATAAGATAGTTGTCAGAATATTTCATAAAATATATAGACGAGTCTAGGGTTTTATACATCAATAGTATATATTTTATGTAAGATTAATTCATAAATTACATTAATGTCCATTGATTACTGTTTGAATGATAAATAACCAGTAATTTTAATGATCAAGATTATAATAACAAAATGATTATATATGAGCATTCAGAAATTTCACCTGTTACTGACATGGTATGCTTCACTTATGTTCTAAATTGGCTGGGATCATGTATTATGTTTTAAAATGATTGAATGTTTTTGAAACTTTTTAAAGAACTCTTAAAATTAAATATGTGTTTTGTTTGATTTATTTTTGTAATATGTTGATTATTGAGTTTAGTTCAACATACACAATGAGTTGATTTTATGATGTTAATTTCAAAAAATTACAAATGCTTTTACTCCACGTATAAAAAGTATTTATTCCTTTAAACATTTAGACACAACAAAATGCTAAACTAAGGTACCAGTACAAAAAATGTATAAAAGCTGCTATTGAAGTTGCTTAGTAATGCTAATTACATTGAACAAAGTAACAACAAATGTAAAGTTGCTTGGAAGATTATCAGGAATAAAACGGAAAATAAAAAGGAAGTGAAGTTACAGAACCTTGCAGATATTTTATTGATTTAGTTAATGGCATTAAAGACAACTATGAGAAGCTAATGTCTATAAATTTTAGTAAATATACTTTGAATTGGATTTAGCTGGATAAACATAACACCAAAAGATGTTCTGGTTGTTGCTAAGAAATTAAAAGGAATGAAGAGTCTTCCATCTATAATATGCCAAATAATCTATTAAAAAGCATAGCTTGAAGTTTAATTGATCTTCTGACTAAGTGTATCAACAATATTCTAAATAATGTAGTGTTTCCTGAGGTCTTACAGATGTCACGGATATTCCCTATTCATAAGAAAGGCTCTAAGGACTAACCACAAGTTACTGCCCAATTTCAATAATCCCTGATTTTGGTAAATTGATTGAGATCATAGTGTACAAACTTGTACCTTTTTGGATCTATTAATCTCTTAAATCCGTCACAGTTAGGCTTCAGGAGAGAAAAATCTTTCGTCAATGTACCGGATGACTTGGTAAGACACATCCAGCAAAATGTTGAGAACAAAGCATATGCTAAGGTCAATCTCTGTTTCTTGAGCAAAGCCTTTAATTGTGTTGATAGTTACACACTTATCAATAAACTAGAATATTATAATTTTCATGATGCAAGTCTAAATTTTTTTAAAATCGTACTTACAAAATTTTAGGAGAATAGTGTGTTTAGATGGAAATTGGTCGGAGAAGGTTGGTGTAGAATGGGACTCCCACAGAGCTTAGTCCATTGCGTTTTATAATGGACTCCTTGAATTCTGTTGCTGCAGTGATAACAGGCGTACCTTTTCAGAAACCATGCTGTTGGTTGTTTATTAGGTCATTGCTATCAATAAAGTTTATCAATTGTTTATGTATAACTTTATCGTATATTTTAGATATCACAGGCAGCATGGCAAGAGATTTATAATTAGTTAATTCATAGTTTTCTCCTTTTTTATAAATAGGTTTGATTTTAGAGATTTTCAATTTTGAGAAAAAAATTCCTGATATGAATGAGGAATTGATTAGATGTATCAGAGGTATGACAAGCTCTAACTTAGCTGTTTTAATGAGGACAGCAAGAATTTCACTAAACCAATTCAATCCGGAATCATTTGTTAAGGTATTGATAATAATAATTTAGTTCGGCCCGTATTAAAAACCATGAAGTTTGTTTTATTAGGGTTCAAAAGTAAATAATGTTGGTTAAAGAAATTAGCTAATTTGATTAAACCTCTGCTTCAATGTCCTCATTAGATTTTCCAGAAATTAGCAAGTTTGCATCATTGGCACAAAATAGTAATTTATTTGAATTATTTAAAATAGGGATATCTACAAGGTAGCAAACGAATAATACAGGCCCCAGTTAATATTGCTCCTTGGAGGACTCCATGGTATATCTTAAAAGACAGTTAAATAATGTCATAGTTCCTCTGGCATTATGTCAACATTATATTTTGCATATTCTCAGTTGATCATGAGATATGGCTTAATTCTTTGGGGCAGGTGTAGCAGAATGCAGGACATCTTGTTTCTTGAAAAAGAGTACTGTGTTGTGAGTAGGGCAAATTCAAGAGAACTCTGTAGACCCTTGTTCAAAAAACTTCAGATCCAAGATTTTTATTCATTTGATTTAGTCATTTACATGTTTAAAAACCCGGACAAGTTACAATAACCACGGTACTTACAATTACAACACTAGAAACATAACAATGCTGTGATTGAATTTTATTGTTTAAGCAGAACTTTGAACAGTTGTGTGGTCCTTAAATGTCTATAATGTCATAAAGCATATATTTAACTTAAAACAAAAAATGTTTTATTCATGGCTCTTGGCGAATCTCTTTTATAGCATAGAGAATTTTTGAACATTGATACTACAATATCTTGAAAGCAAAGAAAATAATTATATATTTAATGATGTTATCCTGCTAAACTTTTTGACATTGTCAATGATTTGTATAAATCCAAATGAAATAAATATAGATTATTATTATTGTTACTATTACTAAAATTCCTTTTTTTGGTTGAAGCATTTTATTAATTACAATAAAATCTTTAACTTGTTTATTTGCTCTACTTTGGATTGAATTAACATTGAGATTCCTGCAGACAGTTATAGAGATTTTAATTTGTTATTGTTATTATTAATTAATTTATAAAAAATTATAAAAAAGGTTTTAATTTTTTAGTTAAATATTTTGAAAATAAACTGTATTAAAGATAAAGTACTTTTTTAATTTCTTTCTTTTTTATCTATTTATGATTTTATTCAATAAAGTATGAACTTCCTAAAAAAACTTACTTTGAGAGAGAATCAACTCTGCAGAGCTTGAGTATCAATGCAAGGGTAAAATTAAATATTTCTGGGGGAAAATCAATATGGGGACCCAAGTTCCGGGAGCCACTAAAAATGGCTGTTCAGTTGATAAAATGACGGGGATGGTGTTTGTTTGGGTGCATGTCACACAAAGTTGGGAAATAGGGTGAGTGGGGACATGATTCTTTTTTGGTTTTATGGCAGTTTTGACGTCATGTCAGGGGCATCCGGGTTTGGGCAAAAAACGTTTTTTTTTTTAAATTGGGGATTTTTTTGTTTTAGTGTTCTTATTTTATTTTTAGAATTATTAGGCTTCTTTATTTGCATTAGCATGATTTTAATTTTTTAATAATGAACTGATGCTTTTATGATCTTTTTAAATTTTATTTGGGGTGAGTGTTTGTAGTATAATATTTTTTATTTCTTAGTTTGTAAAAATTGTTTTTTTTAAAAAATTGCCCAAAAATGATCTTTTAAAATTAAAAGAAATGTATAAAAATTTTGGGCCTCCCCCAAAAATTTTAAATTATTGCTTTAAAAACCCCAAAATGTTTTAATTTTAAAGAAATTCCATTTTAAAATAAAAACAAATTAAAATTAAACCCCGGTAAAAAACCACAAAAAAATTTTAATTGTATTGAAAAATATTTAAATTTAAAGAAACTATTGTTTTAAGTGACTAATTCAAGTAGAAAAAATTAAAAAAATACAAAACAAAATTTGGGCCCTATTTATTTGACTTGCATCAATATTAAAAAAGATAAAAAATAAAATTTTTAAAATTTTTTTAAAAAAAAACTTTTTAAAAAGGGCACTTGGGAAAGTTTTAGTTATTATAATTATTACAAAAAAACTTGTGTATAAAACAAACAACAATGTGTAAGTAATTTAAAGTAATTTTTGGGTTTTTGAAGGGGGACTCAAAAATTTAGGTAAATTTTAAGAAACTGAAGCTCTATAAATATCTAACAACAAGTTAAAAAAGTTTGGGTTTCCCTTTTTATAGGCTGAATTTCAAAAGGTCTTTTTGGATCAAAATTTGAAACCCCGTTAGTAAAAAAAGGGAAAAAAAGATAACTTTTTCCCAACTCAAAAAATATTAAAATCTTAACGTTTTTATAAGTAAACAAATTAAATAACCTTTAAAAAAAGTTTTTCGCCTAATTTACCTTTAAAAAATTTTTTGTTCCAAAAAAAAACATTTTCCCCACTTAACCAGAAACAAATTTTTTTAATTTTTTTAACCCTGGGATGCATTTTTAATTATTTTATAAGGGGAAAATTTTCCTTTTTTCCTATTTTTAAACCCGGGTTTTCCTTCAAAAAATTTTTTATAGGGAAAAAAAAATTTACTTTTTAAAAAAAAAACCCCTATTTTTTTGTCCCTTCCAAAAATTATATTTTATAGTTTTTTTGGGAAAAGAATTTACTAAGAAATAGTTTGTGTAACCAACTAAAATTTTTTATTTGTATATTGTCAAAAGATTTCATTATTAAACAGTTTTTATTAGGTTTTTGGGGTATAAAAACTCATATGGTTGACTGATTTAAAATCAAAGTTTTTTGGACCCCCTTTAAAAATAACAATTTGCATTAGAAGGGCCCTACTAAAATTAACTAAAAATAAACAGATAGCTCGTGACATTTTTATGTGACATCACTTTTAAACCTTTTAAAATTGACAAACCCATAATTTTGGGATATCACCCTTTCCCGACAAAAAAAATAAAAAACGCTGTAAACGGGGAAAAATTTACCAAATGGGCCTTTTTTAGACTTTTTTAAATTTTTGGTGTCCCACTCCCCCTAAGAGAAAAGTGGAAGTCTTTTAAAAAAAAAATATTTATATGGGATGGTTTTTTTAAAAAGAAATTTCGTGTTTTGGGGAAATTTGGAGTGTATTTTTAAAAAAAGGGGGGAGAATTTAAAAAAGTTTTATTTAAAAGTTAAATTTTTGAACAGTTTTGACTGACAAATGTCAACGTTTTTAAAGGGGGTAAATGGGTGGTAAAGTCAAAATTCCCGTTCTTTAAAAATTTCTTTGCAAGGGGGTGTTCATAAATTTTAAAAAAATTTTCCCCCAGGCCGCTTTTGGGGGGTTTAAAGAGGAATAGAGTTTGTTTAAGGGCTTGTACCCCCCCAAAAAGGGGGCCGCATATACTAAGTGGGTTTTTATCCCGTCCATAATATGTTGCCAATTTTGGATTCATGTTTTTTAAAAATTTTTTTAAAGGTACGCAACACAAATATTCCAGAACTAAACCCCCTTGGTTTCTTTTTAAAATGTTTTGAAAATTAAGTTTTTTGTCCAAAACAAAACCCAAAAATTTAACTATGTAGGGGGGAAAAAAAAGGGTTTCTTAAAAAGTTGGAAAACATGCCCAGATTCTCTGTTTGGGAAAAGTTTTAGCAGTTTTTGTTTTTTCGGGAAAATTTAACAAAGCAAAAATTTTTTGTAAAAAAACTGCAACAATTGATTGGCCCTTTAAAAAACGTTTTTTTTTCCGATCACTAAAAATTTCCCAAAAAGGGGTTTTCAAAAAATTTAAAAAAAGGAAAACCCCGTCAGAGCGATGGTAATTTACTTTGGTCAGATTCCCCCCGAAAGGCCCTTACGCATCCAGAAGGGAGTTTGTGTATGGCTTGGCCCTGTTGCTTTAAATCCCGCAATCTTGACGGGGTTCATTTTCTGTAAGCCGGTTTTTTTAAATACCCCCTTCCCTTTTAAATAGGGCCCATTGATTTTTATTTTGTGATATTTTTTTAAGGAGGAAATTTTTTTTTAATTCAACAAAAATTTACCCTTTGATAATATTGGGTTTTTTACTAATTTTTTTTTTTGTATGATATTAAACGGGAAAAAAAAAAACTAAAAAGAAATTTTCAAATCAAATATAGCAAATCACTTAGTCACTAATTTATTAATTTTCATTGTGTTTTTGGTTTTTAATTTTGTTTTATCAAGTATTTTTTTTAAGTCCAAAAATGTATTGGTTTGGGGATTGAAAATTATTATTTTTAAAAATATACCCTGACTTTAAATTTCTCTAACTATGGGGAAAAAGTTAAAAAATTTTGCAACTTTTTAATTTTTTAAAAACCAAAGTTTTGGTGGTAATTGTTTGGTTTTTCCCTAAACAACTTGAGGGAAACCCCCATTTTCTATTGGGAGCCCTTTTGGTTAATAATGGGGAGCATTTTCGTGATCAGCTTTTTTAATTTTTTTTGTTTTTAATTTTTTTAAAAAATTTTTTTTGGGTTTGGGTTGTTTTTTTAATTTAGGGGCATAAAAAATGTTTTTTCCAAAAAACCCAGACCCAAAAACCCAACATTTTTTTAAAAGGGGATGTAATATTTTACCTCGAAAAAATTTTTTTGGTTTTTTTTTTTTTTTTTTTTTTTTAAAAAATTGGGGGGACAAAACAAAATAGGTTTTTTCGGCCCGATTTGGGTCCCCTTAGGAAAGTTAAAAGTGGGGGTGGGCAAACAGGTTTTTTTTTTCAATAAAAGAAACAAAGGGTTTCTCGGTAATTTTTTAAATTTTTTATGTATGAGGGGGGGCCAAAAAGAAGCTGACGAAATGCTGGAAAGGAAAATTTTGGGTAAATTTTCAATTTGGAAAAGGTTTTTTTCTGGCAAATTTTTATTTTGTTATTTACAAAAAAATAAAAAAATGTTTAAATTTTACAGAAATCAAAATGGAGGCATTTAAAGAGTTATCAGTGTAGGAAAATTGGGGTGGGTAAATTAGTGCGGGGTTTTCTTTGTTCTGGCCAACCCAAATGCCCAAATACAAAACCTGTTTTAAATAAATGACACCCTTTATTTAATGACAACATAATAATATTGTTTTTAAATGCATTATGAAAATTGGGTGGGTTTTTTAATGGAAAAAATTTTTTTGGTAAATTGTTCCTTTTTTAATTTTTCAAATACATTTTATTTAATTTATTAAAAAATAAATTTCAAAAACTGAACAATTCCAAAGGGTTTTTAAAAGCAATTTAATAAAAAGTCGTTTCTTTTTAAAAATTTTTTTGAGAAGAAGGAGGGGGGAAAAAACTACAGGGCCTTTTCCCCAATTTGGCCCGGGGAAAGGCCCCGATTATAAACGCCCAAAATCCCAGGGGGGGCACGGGGAAACTTCCAAATTTCAGTAATAGGCCTATTGTTGAGAAGAGTGGATGTTTTTTCGGTAGTGGGGCAAAATATGTTTTAGTTTTTTGGTTTTGGGAAGGGGTTTTTTTGTAAAAGGGTGTTTGCCTTTTTTAATGACATATGGGAAAGAAAGAAGGGAATTTTTTTGGATCCAAAAGAGAAAAAAAATCTTTGACAGAAACTCATATTGGGTTTTAATTTCCCCATTTTATGGAAAAGTTATTATTTATAATTTGTAATTATAAAAATGGGTTTTTATTATTCTTTTGCTTGCATACATTTTTGTAATGTTAAATTGTAAAAATGTGTTCTTTTTCTTTAAAACTGTCCAAAAATTATTTATAATTAAAAGGTAAATTTAAATTTATTTTTAAAATAAAATTTTTGGGATTTAATGTTCTACGTTTTTTTATTTTTTTTTATTCATAAGACGTGATCGCAAAAATGGGCGAATTTTGGATTTCGAATTTAGTGTGAGAGAAGATGAGCGAATGTAGTTTATTGTACAAAATAAGGTCCACCCCATTTTCCTTTAGGGAAAATGTCCCTTTGGTTTAAAAGCCAAAGAAAAATGAAAGCCCGGGGATTTTTCAGCTGGGTCCTTTTTTAAAAAAGTAAAGGCTCTGAAATTTGGGGTCAAATTTAGAATTTAGACTGAAAGGGGGTTGAACCAACTTTTTTAAACCAAAAATTTAAAAATTTTTGTAAAATTATAAATTTAAAAAAAATTTGTAAAATTATTTCCAATTAAAATTGGGGTTTAAATTAAAACATTAAAATTTGGGTTTTAAAAACTTAAATTTTTCAGGAGATGGTTTTTTTAAACCAATTTAAAAAGGGAAAAGTTTTAAAAGTAATTTTAAATTAAATTTTTAAAAAAAACATTTATATTTTAAGTTTTTATGCTAATTTTATAGGGCATTTGGGCTTTGGGGAAAACCCAAAAACTGTTTAAAAAAATTTTCTAAATAAATTAAAAACCCATAAGTTTGGGAACATTCAAGGAATTAAAGGGTTTTTTTAAACATATCTTCGAAAAAGGAAAACAAGGAAATAGTTGGGGGAAAAAAAATGGGATGTCCCTTTTTTGATAAAAAAAAAAACTGACTTTTGGGCCCCTTTTTTGAGCAGGGGGGGTGCAATAGGGGAGTGGGTAGCCGTTCCAAAATTTTAACCATGGATCCCGGGTTTAAAATTAAAAAGAATGGCTTTGCAGAATAAAAAATTTTTCAGGGTTTTTAAAAAAATTTTTTAGAAAACGAAAAAATGGAATAAAAAATAATTGGGCAACCGGGTTTAAAATACCCTAAAAAACAATTTAAAAAAAACAAATATAACTTTAGTTTTTTAAATATTTTATATGGGGGTAACCCATGACTTTGCAGTAAATTTTTTGGTGAGGGGTAACCGGGTTTCCCCGGGGAATTGGGGGGTTTTTTTTTAAATATATATTATAAAATAAAAAACACAAATAAGGCTGTTGTAAAACCAAATTTTTCTTGAGTTTTTACACAGGGCAAATAGTGTTAGTCAAATGTATTTTAAATAAACTTATCAAAAACAATTTAACCCAGTAATATGGCTAATCATAAATGAACAAATTAATTGTAATTGAGTATGAATATAACTGTAAATTTATGAAAGTGTTATGCATATTTGACTTTGAACTTATAAATAATATCCATTTCATTCATGTTCTAGCATTCATGTGCATTTCTAATAGATCCACTATTGGTTATAATTGATATTGTATAGTTGAAAACATTGCTTTCAAATTGCAGTACATTTAGACCTTATGGAAGGATACGGGAAACTAAAAGTTAAGCAAGTACTTTTAGCTTACCATTTTAAAAGCTTGTGAAGAAAAACCACTTATAGTTACGTTTAATGTTTTTCTTTGCATTTAAAAATTCACAGTTTTCTCACTCATGTATCTCCATAAAATGTATTTCTTGATGTTGCAGTACTAATTTTGTTAATCCATTTATTTTTTTTTCTATTTTATTTATTTCATATCTTTTACACTCAAATATTATGGGTAAATTTCATAAAAACTGTGCCAGGCAAATTTTTGGATAACAATATGTAAGTTTATAATAGCAATGCATGAACTAGTTAGAATTCTTGCTTGTAAAATGTTGTTTTGTATTTTTAATGATTTAATAGATTTTCAGTACACTGATTGTTTATTATAATTTGAAATTTTGTTTATGCAAGAGGTGACCAAGTTTTATTATTAAAGTGATATTTAAAAAAAATGAAAACTCAAGTTAACCATAGATGTGCATTCATTGCACAAACAAATTATCTGCATATTAAGTGTTTAATTGTGTTCAACAAGAAGCTCAATTATTGCTTTTCTTAAAATATTTTTAATTTTGCAGGACCAGTGGGAATGGCAGCTGCAGCAGCCATCATGTCTGCTAAGAAGAGGAAAAGGCCTCATTCATTTGAAACAAATCCATCAATCAGAAAACGCCAACAAAACAGGTTACTTCGCAAACTAAGAGTTAGTATCATTTTATTCTACAAAACACAACAATAAAAACAACTATCTATTATATTTTTTATTAATAAAATCTTTTTTTAAAATTTAAGGGCCCTTATTCAGTCAAAATTTTTTTAAATCTTAGTATGGAACCCCCTTTTTCCCCACCCCTTGAAAGACCCTCCTGTCAAACCTTTAAAAAAAGGGACAAAAATTGAAATAAAAAATTGCCTAACTACCTTTTGAAGGGTTTACCCCTCCTCCTCCCCCTCCCTTAACTCTAAAAATCCCTCCCCCGAAGTTCTTGGGGAAAAACAAACAGAAACAATAAAACGTAAAAACCATTTCGCAATACACCAATTTAAGACTCTTTAACCCCCCTAAACAAAAACTTTACGTGGGATGTTTTCCCTAAACATCATAGAGGGGGGGTCAAAATACCACTCTAATTTAGGGGTTAAGTAATCAAAACCCGAAATTTTTTTAATGGATGGGTGGGGGGGGTTCAAAAACCACGGGATTCGTTTGGGCCAGAGTTCAGGAATGCAAAATAGTTTTTCTTTTTGTAGGGGTTTTGGGTGGGCCAATTCCCAATTTACATTTTTGGGGGTAGGGGGGTGGGCAAAAACCGTTTTACACTTAGGGGGTGATTGGGGGTTTTTTTGCCACTTTATGTGTTTTTGGGTTTGGGTTTGGGATCCCTTTTTAATTTTGGGGAAATTTTCAAGGATACAGGCAGTGATTTAAATAAATTGTGCATAAATGTTTTTACCATATTGAAGATATGTTTATGTAACAAGAATGCACTTGATCAAGCTAGTTTGTTTGGTATTATTTTAAAACTTGCATAGTCGACTTTCATATTAATGTATGATGACAAATTCTATATCTGTTGAACAAGATCTTTGTTAACGCTGTACATAAACAAATTAAAAAATTAAGTTCATTATAAAATATGTGTTTTTTATACTCCAATAAAGAGTTTTATATCACTTTCCAGATGAAAAATAATCAATTTAGGTGTGAGTGTTATGATTGTGAAATTGACCATCAAACTGTGATTCAATAGTGAACAGAAGTGAGGATGGGTTAAGAATTTCAAAACCAAACCTTCAATTTAAGTGGTTTGTTGTTTTGTAAAAAATTATATCCTGAATATTTTTATTTGTATTTTAAACTATCTGTTAAAACTATAGATGATATTGTAAGCTGAAACAAACTACAAAAGACGTTGTAGCAAAATCTAAACAAAATTTCTATAAGAATTACATGGTAGTTTGGAGTAGATGAGCTTACCTGCTACATTTTAGTAATAGTTATTTCAGTTACTGCTACTTTACAATAAGTGTGGTACTTATTGGTTATTCCACCATTTCGTTATTGGAGTAGCTCCACAACCTTGTACAACCAACTGAGTTTAGTTGTGCAAGAGTTTATTGTTATCGGTTACCTACCTGGTGGGTTGCAAATGACTAATTACGCTTTTCTTTCTGTTTCATTTAGTAGTAGACATGTTGTGAAATATAATATCTAAATGTTTAATGAAGATAAGATAGTTTCACTTAAAATAATCATAATACCTAGTCTTAAATATGACAATTGTTATTAGTTTTAATGTGATTGATTGAACATTCTGTGCAGTTCACATTAAATCGCTTCTACAATCAAAATATTGCAACATAACAAAATTAATTACTTAATAATTTATTCGCTATCTCTAATTAATAAAAGCAATATGTGATCTCTTAAACTACTAAGTACTGTATTTCTAATATCCAAGAATGTGAACATCTCACAACAAATAATCAATCACATTTTGGAAAATCTTATTACAGTGGAACTGGTAAACTATATAAGTTATAAACTGATTAATTATTCTTACAAAATTAAAAATTAAAGTCCATTCTGATAATATAAGGAAAGAAGACAGTATAATAATGCTGATGCCGACAAAAGTGTGGGAAGTCACCAAGATAGCTGCTGAGCGCTGATATCTGACGGTGGTAAATGTAACTACTACTACTGTAGGATTAAATGATAGCTGAGCTGAATAACCAATCCACTACTAACTAACCAGTACCAACTCGTGGATATGATTGACTGAATCGAATGACTATGTGGGATATAGACAAGGGAAGTGCTTAGATAGCGATTTCTTATCTGCTACTTTCAGTCAGTAACTGTTAACGATCATGGTTACTTTGGATTACAGCGATTTAATAGCAGGATTTGCGACTCATCTCTCTAGTTGATCCCTAAGATGAATCCAAGGATCCAAAAAGCCCAAACACTAAATAACATACAGATTAGATTTGTTATAGATTCTCTGATGTGAAATACTTGAAGTCATACATTTATAAAACTCATTTATTTACTAAACTCATATTTTTGTAGATAACTAATCATTGATCTGATATCTAAATACTGTTACAGAAACTATATAATAAACGTAAGATTAATGAACATTTTCTCTAATAGCAAACAATAGACGAGTTTGCAACACGAGTTGGACAACAAGCCGTAGTGTTGGTAGCAACTCCTGGCAAGCCAAGCAACAGTTACAAGTGTTTTGGAGCCAAGCCTTTGGAAGACATAGTGAGTGATTATATTATTTTACCTTTTTATAAAATGTGAGTGGCTAGTGTAGATGTTTTGAAATGCTGTTTTAACTTTTTCAGATATCTGTGAATTATTGCAAAAGTTGTGGATGCTTCCATAGTCAAATTATTCACAGAATCTGAATGTTCAAGCACATGTTAATTTAATGTTTTAATATCCATGTTCAGAATATTCACTGTTTGTTTCTTGATTGGTTTATTACCCAAGTGAGATCGACTCACTCACTAGGGAGTCACTGAGGTTAGGCTATAGGACACTAAACAAAGAATTAACTGTTGTAGGACGAGCAGACTATTAATGGTCAGTATGCAGTTGACAAAAGAAGGCACACTAGATTTACTGAAAAAAAGCAGATTATTAGTAATTAATCTCTTTGTTTCTTAATTAATTAATTCTCTCTGTGTTTAGTTCTCAATAATAAAGAATACTATAATTTTACATAATGAGGAGTTTATAATATAAACTTCATAAATTATTTTATGTGATCAAGTTGGCAGTCAAGCTACAACATTTGATTGTTATCTCTCTGTATCAGCTGTGAATATTAAGATTTTAGTTTGCTGTCATAATGAATCATAATACTTGTCAGTTTGGCAGTGAAATTGGTCACGGATGGTAAAATCTGTTTGTATTGTTGCAGTGAGTTTGAAGTTGTTTTTCTTAATATTTAGCTTTTTTTATTTCATTGTTTGATTTGAACATGAATCAAGATAATGTGGCTGATCACAATAGTGAAGTGGACCATAAGCCATCATAAATGAAAAACCTAAACTGACTTTATATATAAAGTCTGATCCTGACTTTCAGTTTGGCAACATGAAGATGTTTACTATGATTCTGATGATTTTGTGGCTCTCACTTTCAGAAAATTCACATTACCTATCTTTTAATTCTTTGGCATGCGTTTTAGTACATTTTAGTTATTTGCAATTTTTTTTACTTATGTTACTTTTTTCATAAAGTGTTGGCATTTCAAGAAATCAAAATTAAATTCAATATTTCTATGAAATGAAGCAAATAACAGAAAAATCTTAGTTTCCAAAATAACAATGTTTAATTATTATTGTATTAAAGTTACAGTAAACAAAAATAAATAGAAAATTTGTTTGAATAAGATTTAAAAAAATGTATTATCAAGCAAATAATTAATAAATCTAGACCAGTTATATATCAGCTACATTTATTCTTTTTTCGTCTTTGCCTTAAATGCCTTTAATAAAATGTTACCAACATTTTCTTTCTTCTAAAATAGTTAACGATATATCACTTTCAAAAGATGGAGCAACAAGTATCAGAGAAAACTAAAATGTTGTGACAAAAGAATAGTTATTCCACATACTCTTCATCACGACATTTTAGTTTCACCTGTTATTTACTACTCAAACTTTTAACGTGTTATATATTGCTCAATTTTGTGTACACTTCTTACCTTTACACATTATTTACAAAATTTTTGGATTTTTAGGTATTTTACTTTTAAATTTCTTGTACATGTTTTTCAATACAAGTTGCCTTTTTAAGTTCAAATTTCAGTATTAGATCATAAACCACTTTTTGGTTAGTTAGGTTTTTGTAGAAATTACATTCACTATTACAGAAAATAGATTGAGACATGGCATTTAATCATTTATAATGCATTTTTTGCTTGTTTTATAACCTTATGAACAGTCCTGTAAAATATGGACACCCTGTATTGTCATAAGCTAAATGTTCTCAGTTCGATCCCAATCAGAGTTGTTACACATTTTGAAAGGGATCAGCTGATAACCACTGGCTGTTTATTTGTCATTGGGCTACTAATTAATGACAATTTCTAAAGGGAAAAAACGACCCCTTTGTTTTGTAACAATGACTACTTTTTTTCTTTTTTCAACAATCCAAAAGTCATTCAAAAAACCCTAAATTAACCCTAATTTTTGACCATTGGCATCGTAAGAAAAATAAATAAAAAAAAAAAAGTAAAAAATATTTTATGTCCCTAAACATTGCCCCGGGTTTTTAATTTAAAACGCAACATGTTTTTTTTTTAAAAGGTTATTTTTATGGTAACTTTCTTCATTACCCCCCAATTTTTAATTTTTAAAAGGTAGGGTTTCCAAAAAAGCAAAATGAAAATTTAATTTTGTTTTAAAATTTTTTTTTAAATTCATTAATGTTATTTCCCAATGTAAAGACCAAGCCCAAAAAAAATCTTAAAAAACAATTAAGCTAGTCATTTTTGGCAAAAAGCAAGTTTTAGAGGCCAATACACTTTGTTCAGTGTCTGAAGCTACTAACCCACAACCACTTTAAAATTACATAATGTAATGAATTTGAAATCAGGCTTTATGTCTGTTATTTTAAAGTTCACTGTGTAAAAGTAATCCTCGTTTTATCAGGACTAATGTATCAGTAATCCCGAACCGGATACATATAAATCTAGATAAAAAAGTACAAGATAAAAAGGGGCCCTAAATATCAGTAAAAGATGCCTACATAGTACAATAAAGCAATGTATGCTTCATGAGGCGCAAGGACGGTCCGGCCTTGCTTAACCCTTTAGTCCCGTGACCTTGAACGGCCTCTATGGTGAAAAGTGCCAAGCAATTCTGAGCAAAAATGTAAGGGTTTACAACAAAAAATCATATTAAAATTTATTTTTGGCCATAAACCTTTGAAATAAGTTTTATTTTGTTTTATGATTATTATTTGCACCTTTTGGGATTGTAAATTATTTAAAAATATTGTCTTCCAAGTATTTATACAACTAAAAAACCATGTAAAAAAGATAAAAATAAAAATAAAAAATTTGACTTTGAGTCCATAAAAAGTAAAATTTCAGTATTTTTTTTAATTTTTTCCAGTAATACTGTCTTATAGTGCATCAAAAACTGAAGAAAACCAGTATAACAAATATTACTTTCATGCAAAAAATTTCCCCAAATATTTTGCAAAATAAAAATATTTTACAATACGATAATTTACGGCGAAAACATATAAGTTATGGAAAAAATTTATTCTCTGTATTCTTATAAAAAAAACAAAGTTATAAGAAGTAAATTACTATATTAGGAGCTTATTCTATACCTAAAAATATGTTGAAACCCATAGTAATCATAAAGAATAATATAGAAATAAATCATTTCATACCTTATTGATTGTTCAATTATTCAGAGTGAAAAATCAGGTCTCCTTACGAAGCATTGAATTTAAAAATTGTTTTTTTACACTAATCATCACAGTTTACTTTATTTCTATCCATTTTACAATAAAAATGATTAAATCTTTATTTGAAAACCACCAAACACCGCTCGGCACAATGTAAACAAACAACGAAACAACTAGCGCAACTTTTGTAAACAAATGAAAAAATCGATATATCGAAGAGTACATCGAAACATCGATCGAAACAAGTTTCTTTGACGCCTTTAGAAGCTGCCTGCATCGTTACTAGCCAGTTAATACAGTAAGATAAAACTATAATAAATTAAATACGGATCGACACGCTCCGTGTCGACGGCATTTTTAGCACAGAAATGCATCGACACGGAGCGTGTCGTGCGGCACTATAAGGGTTAATTTGCTTGAGAATATGTCAGGAACTGAAAGAAACGCTCGATAAAAAATGCGTCACCAAACTTGACCAAAGTCAGTGTTTTTTATGTAAATGAACAGCAAAAAGCTGAATCTACAGGATGCAATCCATACAATAGCCTACATTTTGTTGGCTATTCTTTTGACTATGACGGTGTGGACAGGACGTCTGGATAGGAACGTCGCCGTATGCGAATAAACCAGCTTTATACCATATAAAATAGCATTTAAAAACGTGTAACCTGTCACACTAGAAAGTATTTATTTAGCACTTTTTCAGTATTCTGCCGTTTTCATAACTAACTATTACCATTAAAATACTTTATGCTATACAGCGGATCCCACTCTAGTGGGCAACTATTAGAAACACTAAAAAGCACTCAACATGACAGCAAGCAACGCTATTAAGCGCTCCAAGTGCGGATCGCCCAATAACACAAAATCCAAATACAGTACAGTTTTGCTGTGTAACCGTAAAACCATTGCATGCATGCCATCTGGTAATAAATGATACTACGGCAAGCAACGTGCTGAGTATATCGCACGGCCGCAGCCATGAGAGACGACGTTATACTGTTCTATGTTCGGCGTAAACAACTTTAGAGACAATAATTCCACTGCCCATCGGATCATCAGCGGAGATCCCGAAATAAAACTGAATAAGGATAATTTTGGGTCAGGATGAAACGAGGTTTACTGTACAAACCTATTAAACTATACAATAATATACTTTAAGAACTGCAATCAAATATACACATATTTTAGTATATGAATTTTTAAAATCTATTTAAATAAAATATTCCTCCTTTTATTTTATGAAGTTAAAAGTATTTGTTCTGTGTAGATACAAACAGCAGAAATTAAAACAAAAAAAAAATTAACTTAGCATTATTTATTAAAACTCCAAGTAAATTAATCCATTATGTATTATTTTTTAATAACCAGTTTTAAACAGTAAAACCATTTCAATTTTAAACAGTTAAAAATTTAAGAAACACTGAATAAATGGAAGAGCTAGAAACAGCTTTGGCTCAGCAATGCTCCGCCCCCTGTGCAAGATGACCCTCCTTTATGAAACTACCTCCGCTTGTCATCGATGGCATTCCAACCCCTGTAATAGAAGATGACACACACTCAGGCTCCGAGCAATATCCCTCTTAAGCTCAAGTATTCAACAGGTAACAGTTTCATGCTACTCTCGCGTATTGTTAATGTTCTCCACAATTATTCTTTCTTGTCACAACTAATATATGCCCTTCTAATAAATCTGGCTCGCTTTTCTAATACCTAATACTCTAGCTGAATTGAATACCCTGGCTTTGTTAATGGTTAAAGTATGCAAACTTTGTTCAGTGAAATAAATACAAAATTTATTTCACTGAAAGGCGGTACATAATTTAACAAAATACAAATGATATTGAAATAGTAGCACATGGGGCTCGTGCCTGTGGGTCGTGGCCTACATTCTATCCTAATATTAACTATAAATACACAGAATTACCAGCCGATAAATTAGGAAACGTGTAATAAATAAAATTGAAAGTAAAAATGAACATTTCACTAAAAAACAAAACAAATACTACATAACAAAATATAGGAGAGTAAATTTGATACACAACATGACTAGACACTAATTTTCGTTTATATTAAGAAAATAAGAAAATAATATGAAGCCATGAGTTTTAAATAAAATCATAACGGAGATAATCTACCAAATATCATAATACGGCAGACTTAACATATTATTACTAATCGTCGTAAGAGTTCAAGAAAGAGTTACAAGTTATGGTCACAGGTAAATGGGTGTTAGGAGTGGACTCAGCCTGCAGTCCGAAAGCTGACTATTCGTAAGCCAAGAGAAGGTCTAACCCAATTGCTTGAATACCCAACCAGATCGTCCTGCAGTCCCTTTACATTGGAGGCAAATGCCTTAAACAGTATTGGCGATATAATATGCATTGGTCAAGTTGATCGCCCTTTCATCTGACCGAAGACCCTCACACCCTACCACCGTGCTTGCATCTCCTTGTTTTGGTAGCCGTGTTAACTGAGGGTAAAGCAAAACTTCTTTAAATTGTGTAGGTGTAGACCAGCAAATTCTTATAAATAATTGCCTAATAGTTAGTAAAACTGGACTCTGTAAAATAAGAGAGAAGAAGGGTACTGTTTATTTTTATTTAAAGCTGATTTACATAATATATTTACCGTATAACGTTTAAAAGGTTTTCTAAACAATATTGATGGCTCCTTCCAGCCAAGAAATAATGCTGTCAACAGAGATGAATTGAACATGTCATGAATAAACCATTTTTAATTCATTATATTCAATATTTGTCTCAAGTTCTTAAAAGAATAATCATTCTTTCCTAAGCTTTAATTATTAAGTATTAATTGAGTGAGGTTCCCATCTAAGAAGCCTAGTACAATAAATATACCTAGATACTTGAACTGGTCTACTCTCTCAATGGGCTGCAAACACAATCGTCTTCCATCCTCACTGTTACTCACAAGAGAGCAGGCACCAATTGAAGCTCTGCAGGTGGCTCGCCTCACTGGCCGCAGGGCGATTTGTAAAATTTTTGGTCCTTAGATAAATTCATTGTTTAAAATATTTTCATTGAAAACCCAGATTTAATAATGTTCAACCCCCTAGCAGTCTAATTCAAAAATACTTGTATCCAGTCTTACCATTTGAATATAACACTGTATTGTCCGTGAAAAAAGTATCTATTTGATTATAATCAATTTATCTATATTATTGGATATAAACTAGATACGCAAAGGTCCCAAAAGGAGTACTCCTTGAACCAACCCCATAGTTACCTTTGAGAATCACTTATTTGATTATCAACAGATACACACTTGCAGCATATCAGTTAGATAGACTCTTGAACCACTCCAATGCCACAACCAGCAACACCAATAATTTTAATTTTTTAAATATTAAATTTTGATCAATACTACAAGACGCTTTTGCCAATCTATAAATGTCATGTATACTTTATAATTATCGTTTAGTGAATCCATAATTAGTTGATGAATCCATAGGAGTGAATCTCTCCCATAAAATATTTTATATAACAAATCAGAAGTATTCCTTCCTTCCTGAACCCGAAGTGAGGATCTCTGCAAATTTATATTGGTTTGTATTCTAAATAGGATTGAAAACTTCTCTTTACACATTTCTCTAAACAATTTTCCCTATCACACTAAGCATAGCGAGATATGTCTGTAATGATTCAAGTCACATTTGCATTCCGCTAGACATGCACCGGTATTACTTTAGCTAAGTTTTTAATTTAATCAGGAAAAACACCGGAGTCTGGATACTTAAGTTAATATCAAATGTTTTAGGGAGGGAAATTAGAAACTGTAATACTTCTTTTTCAATATTACATCTTATTCTAATATCAAAATGTTTATTGAAACTGATAATAATGGCAGTAAAAACAATAACAACATGAAATACATTGACTATAATTATTTTTCAAATATTTTTATAATATTTGATAGTAAGTGTCAAAACAAAATATGAATGATGTCAGAGATGTATCTAAGAAATAACCACAGTTACTAAATGAGAGGAGGCCTCAGGGTGTTGGTCTAAGGTGAATTTCAATAGATCCAAATAACCTAAAAACCTTATCATGCCTTCTATGACAAATTATAATGCATAGATTCATAAAAAACCGTACTATGAACCATTTACGATGTTTTAACAGGTGTTATAGTGTAAATAATGATGTTTATAATACATCGGAGTTACCATCACAGATAGCTTTTCATAACTTATTAATACAATTGGGTGTTTATATTTAAACCTGTAAATAGCTTAACTCATTTGCATGAGTGATCACTAAAAATAAGGTTTACATTTAATGTGGCTAATTAAAGTGTGGATGAATTCTATTATAGTAAGCTCCAAGAGTGAGGAACTATTACAGTCTCGCCACTAATGTAATTAGACCTACACTAACCATACCAACCTTACACATCATATAATCATTCATATTCGCCTTACCAATACCACCAACGTTGATGTCGGCGCTCATATGTAAGAATAAGAATAATAAGAAATAATGATTTTACATTAATTACAGTTTAAACACTAAATATTTCTTGTAACAATCACAGCCGAAGGCAGATGCGTTGCGAGTGACAAGGTTGGCACGCAAAGCGTGCTGGGGAGTGTCCCTAGTTAGTAACTGACAATAGATAAGATTTCGTTTTTGATTATCTCATGTTCAAAAAACACGTACATATGAAAAAATCTACACTATTGGAATCAATGTATAGCAATACTTATTTATATATTGAATCCATTTTTCTTACTTTTTCCTCATAAAACACCAAAATTGTAAGTATTTATGTTAGGAATATTCTAATTATGAATAATTCGACTTTTTACCTAAATCAGTCCAAAATCTTAAAAACCTTCTCTGTAATTAGGGTACCTTAATAAGTCTAAGCTCTATAGTTATCACATTTGTTCTTATTTTTGTTGTTATTACAAACCTTTACCCTTGCCTTCATGGTAAACTCCTGTAATTGGTTAAGATGGTTCCACTGTTTCTTTATGTCAAGACATTGTTTGCTCTGTTATTAAACTTATTAAAATTCGTACACAGCAAACATCACATATTTTTAGACGTGTCAAACCAGGCTGGGGCGGGAATCTACCCAAACATCCTGGTAGGAGCCGGGATGGGCTTCCATGGGCTAATGTGCGTAGGATGCATAGATCTGAAAGAGTCAAAACATACAGTTAGCCAAAGAATATTTTAAGATTGTGGGTTCATTTAATTTATAAGTATACCAATTTATAATTATCATGACTCTACATGTGTGCCGATATAAAGTGTTTTTCCTGTGCCAGAGGCGATAGAATCTACGCCAAACATGTATGAAAGGAGACTCAACAATCAACACTAGTGATGCAGTGCTTTAAAACCCAGCAACATTAGAACAGTGTTGTGGAGATTGTAGGCGATAGATATTATGCTTTCCGAGTCTCGGGACTCAGCTTAATACTGACATTCCAGCATCCATTCAGTCGTGCCTTCCGAACGTAGGCACCCACTAGAGAAGTCTGGTAAAGTAAAATGTCTTCAAATCCTTACACAACACATAATCATGCCCTTTTAATTTAAACATATGTCTAATTATAAAATATATTTTATTCCAGTTTTACATAAAGAGCGATCAATAATATTGCCCTATGCATTGTTTACATCACAATAACAGAGCTAATGTTGCTCAACACATTTTCTGCTACTAATTCAAGAATACTCATCGTCGCACGCATAGCGCTCGGCTGCACACAAATAGTAATACAACTGCTACATAAGTACCAAACCAAAAACGGAACGCCAGAAAGACACTCTATCGCCTGAGTTCGCAATGAAGAAGAAGACAAAAACTGCGGAATGCCTGAGCAGGAACCGTAGGAGTCATTCGCTCTCCACAAGGCAGATTCCCCTCTCACCAACCCGAAACAATTCTCCAATCTCGGACACTAAAAACACAGGTTTCAACACTAGTGTTTCTTCTACTTCTTTTTTCATCACTCTGTAAACCAAGACCAGACTATCCGTAATCATCATATCTAACAATAAAAGAACTTAAACCACCCATCTCAACTGTCGTTATTTATACATCAACGAATCTAGTACTACCATATACTATCAGTCTTGCGATTGAGTACTGAAGCCTACACCGCAATCATTGAGATTTTTTATTAATTTTCGGATTAGCGTGACTATAAGTAAATCTCCTAGTAATAACAACCAAATATAAATCTATACATTAACCTACTACACCTCACTATACCTTGGACCTCCCTTCTACATTACATGCAGAGTTTTTTTTAGATATGCAATACCACAGCTTCTTATTTTTTTATACATATTTTACATCAACTGTATTGATCATCTGCTCGCCATTGCGACACACAACTTCTGTAGACAAGGCTGGCTAGTCACTAGTCGAAAATGTCCATGAAAACAAAATCTTTACAAGTTCTTCGTTCCAATAGCCCCTTAACCAAAACGAGGCATCACAACATTAATAAACCAACGAATTTACTTAACCAAAATAAATAACGCACACAGCGCGAGAAGCAGGACTGCGTATGGGTACCATTGACAGAGCGTATGGAACTTATTTATACATAATGGAGTACTATATGACATTCGCTTACAGTTTCATGTTGTAGCTGCCCTCTATTTCACTTAACATTATATCAGTCTTTTTGATATTGCGCGGCGTTTCTGTATACTACAATCCTAAGAAATATACACTCTCTACGTCAGCGATGGCGGGTCAGACTAAGTAGCCACACATAAAACATTAACATCTAGCCGACACAACAAAGATTTCAACATTCTTCCATACTCTAATCAAAAAATAGTTTGATCAAATGAATCGAGCTAAAAGTGTCTTTCAGCACTTAATCATATTCTAATTCGGATCCGCACAGTGGAAAAAACCACTCACTTTTGCTCTAGATACAGTCTTGCGCTCTGACAAACATCCTATTTCTTTCTTACTCATATCTCTGTAAATCTTCTATGTTCCTTACGAGCGAGCGTTGAGCGCATATTACCATTTATGCACAAACATCTCTCTCTCTTAAACATCAACAATACATTCTTCGCGCGCTCTATTGCGCGAGCTAAATCTTCTCCTACATACTGTCCTACAACAACAACAACCTGCGCACAACAACAATAACCGATCCTTTCTGACGCTACAAGCTTCAGGTCATACACAATTTATTTCCTATTGTGTCTTTCGAGAGGACACACATTATAATTGAGTTTTATACACATGATACCCATTAGCGTTTATGATGCACACACACACAGTACCTAACGCCCTCGCTGCTTCTCACACACCGACGAACACACATCTCCTACAACCGGCGCTGAGCATATGCCTGCGCGACGCACCTCCTCCACTCATCCAAGCACTGCATACCCTCCCAAAACCAACTCTCCTCATTAACTTCTTACCATTCGTGTGCCACAAACGCCCAAAAACTCGCGGTCACGACCAGCACCGAACTAAGCAACCCATCTGTCCCCACAAGGCAGTAACCGCCCCAGTAAGCTATATAATAAAATGCGAGCAAAACTAAAAACAATCTCTACATCATCCCCAGTAATCTCTTTTTCTTCACTATACACATGAGTGGAATGCGCGTGACGCGAGGCGAACGTGAGAGCGACGCGCGATGCACCCAAACCTATATAAAACCCGATTTACTCCTCCTACTCATAAAACACGAAAACACTTCTCTCTACACAAACACTTTTTAGCTAACTCATTTTTCCAATTGACATCAACTCTGAATCTAAAAAAAAGACAAATTAAGGCTTAAACGTAACAGACAAGACATTACAACTGCACTAACGAAGTCTAAACTTAATATGATGAAATAACAATCGAAAATACTCTCAATATTAACCTTGATTTACCAGTGGTCTTATAGCTGAGGTACAATTAATTTCTATATTCATTTTATTCTAAATCCATCAAACATATATTGGGCGATTATGAATATTGTGTGACATGAGTAATAAGGGTGAGCTAACTGCACCCTCATTGTTACAACAACTGATGAGCAATAGACTGAGTTCCTTAGAAAGCTATCATTAGTATACATATCCCACAATCTGCACAAATGACACAACAGCTGGCGTTTATCTCCAGCTCGATTCAATCATTCCAATAATCTTACGCTGCGTTCTATTCTCAACTTGCGATAATAAGATTAGCATCCTGAAGATCCCTTAACAGCACTATTAAACGATCTATTTAACACACCCATGCTACTCGATCTCTCTCCTCAGCGACAAATCCTACACAGTACATAAAACACAGTCTATACATACTCTTCCAACTAACAACACCCTAAATATGTAGACTAAAATACATAATTACTTTTTTTTACTTTTCTACACTGCTCACAGCGACACAATTCTCACACATAGAGCGTGCGCCAACCAACGAACCACATCCCACCTATACGCTAGACGAAACCAAGCGAACATTAGTTCACTCATAATAGCAGAGAATGGCATAAGCTACCACACTTACCTACGCGAGAAGGAGACACCAAATCAGCAGCCATCAACACCACCACACCCCCGATCGGCAGATATAAACACGATCTATAAAAGACACACTAACACACGTAACAAATTAGTGAGAAGCGCACTTCTTTTCCTACACAGTGATTAGCAGCCAGCGAGATTTAGCCTTCACTTGATGCTGGGGTAGGTGGTACGTGGAGGGGGTGTATAACAAGCATCCCTCAAATTTCCTGAAGCGAATAGCCTATATAAACATACCAATACCACCAAATGTGAACAAGCGCCGGTGTGTGGCGCCTACAATACCAATACCGACAAAACGCCAAATATACGAAGAACTCTCTAAGCGTTGGAGTATAGACGACCTATACATGCACATGTCAATGGGGAGTCTGAGTCTGAGGCAACATACCTTCTCTACATACAAGACCAATCTTTGAACCCTGCCACATATATGTCTAACTTTGGACTCAAAGTATCCCTCTAGAGCCATTAGCCTTCTCTAGAACTGAGCATTCTCTTCTGTCTCTCCCAAATACACCAAATAAATACGGAAGAAACAGCCATCTCAATTAAATCGGCATCAACTTTATCTACATTTCATAATGAAACATTATACAATTTCTTGGTAATTAACAGCCTATTCTTAGTGCGGCTAGCCAAGTACTTCGATGCATGAAGAATGTCAGTAACAGCTCTCACATTCTTTCCGAAGTAGAAACCATAGCGCGTGTTTCTGACGCCGTGCTTTCACGCAGTCCAAGGGCCACCTAATAAAGCCCACCACACCTGCAACTCTGATAAGAGAACTCTCCGATAGGCGATGATGCGATTATCTTGTCTCCTCTAACCAACTACATCCTACAGACCCCGCCGCCCTCACCCTCCTGTTCTCTAAGAGGAAGTCTCCATCTCTCAACTCTGCGCTACCACAGCGGACCGAAGTATTAAGATCGAAAAACCGCTGAGTCTCTACTCTTGGAGCGCTCTCATCTCATATCTCTGCTCCATGGAGTATTGGTCACTTCAGAATACACACAAGAACCTGCCGGCCCTACAGACCCCAACAAATGAACACACTTTCTACTGTCGCTCCTGTTCTGCACATGCTCTTTCTAACAAACCCACTAAGAACACACAATGTTACAACGCAAATCTATCCGACAATCAGTTCTCTCACCTCGACATAATATCCGTACCCCCCATAGACTTTAACATTTATCAAGTAATGGGCTCTTCTGTCGCCTCACACCTATTTTTTGGAGTCTTCCACATTTAAAAACACTTATCCGCAAGAGCGCCTATAGCTGACAAAACTGGCACATATAAATCATCACTAAAGTATACAACGCACCATGGAACTTAATTTTCGATAATCACTCCAAATAAAGTTTAACCGAGAGGCATTGATTTAGGGATGCAGACACACATTATATTTTTATTCTACGTACATATAAGTGCGAGCGATACACTCTCTTCACACAAGACACTCAGCTGGGCTTCCGTGCTAGCGAACGTACCATACACAAACGACACGTCTCTCTTATACACATCCATAGGCAGGTAAGAGCGAAGTATAAGCTCTTAGTTAAATTGACTTAGTAAGAGAAGTATACAGCTCTAATTGATCTGCGGTATTAAGCTATTTTCACTATAAGTTACTTATCTCTTTTTGTACAAGAGGCGCCGTCATACACTTAAATAGATCTTGCGTGCACTGTTGTTGTTACAGCCTGTACCTACAACTCTACTAGAGCATCTAATCAGTGTCGCGGTTGTATTTAAACACACGGCGTAGCGCAGCACACTAACGAGCGAGATACGTCTATCTTATGCGGCGTTTCTGTAGAGGAGAAAAGATGAACTCTATCTGGTCTTACACATTCCTCATATACGGAAGTGTCTCACATGAGAAGCGGGCTGGGGTAATGAGTTACAACACACGTCGTAGTGTATGAGAACTATAGCGAACACAATGTGGCACTCATCAGAGTATTGACGCATCAGGACGTTAGCAAGTGCTCATGCAGTTGATGATATCCGAGAGGCACGACACATGTCACGTTAAAACGACGATTGTAGATGTATGGGAATTGGTATATATACGGGTAAAACTCATTAACTGGTAGGTCGCGGGTTGTACGTGATGGGATGAGGATGATATGTATTTGCTATACTTGGAACTGGGTGGGATGTGTTGGTATTATTCAGCATTTTATGATATACGGCAACGTTCTGTCTATCTTACGAGATCTCTTTGCCGGAGGGGTGGAGTCAGTGGTTCGAGTAGGGTTTTCGTGGTAATTGGAGATTACTTGATTCTTTGAGTTGTTCAGTAAGTTGTTGAGTTAGATATTATAGCTTCTTTTGCAGAGTTCGCGCGATTTCCGTCACACATAACGAGGGGCACGTGGTGATGTGAAGAGAGGGTATATGTTATGGGGGGTTTGAGGGGTTAATTAAGAGTTTGGGTTGGGCGGGGGTTTGGTTTTGGGAAGGTGGAAAGTTAATGGGTTGGGGTATGTATTTATGTTATGTGAAGGGAAAGTGAAGTGGTTATGAGGTGGAGGGGGTGGATAGTGGAAGAAGAATAGGAGGATGTAAAATAATATTGGAGGAGGAAGAATATGTAAAAATGGGGTTTTCAGAGTGAGTTAATATGAAAGGGTCTATAAGGAGTGAATAATGAGGAGGGAATGAAGATTGGGAAGTAGGAAATGATGGGGGTGGGATATTATGAAAGGAGGGGGTGGAGTTATGAGGGAATTGAGGGGTGTAGTGGAAGTATGTAAATTAGATTGAGAGTAGGAGAAGTAGGGGGAGAGATTTATGGAGGATTAGTTGAAGAGGAGATGAGAGGATGGGAGATGGAGGTAATTGAGTGGGTGTTAATGGTTTAAGTAGGGGTTAGGATGAGGCGAAAAGAAATGGATAAAGTAGAATGGAAAGAGAGGGTGTGGAATTTAGTAGATAATGTGGTTAGTAGGGGTTTGGTGTAAGAGGGGGTATTGGGTTCGGGTGAGGGAGTGGGGTTTTGAAGGGTGAATGTAGTTGGGAGTTTGTATTTGGGTTTTGAAGGAAAAGGAAAATGAGAGAATGATAATAGGGAGAATGGAGTAATGATGGGGATTTATAAGTTAAGTTTGCGGGTTTTGGGGAGTGATCTGAGGTTTAGGAGGAAACGGAGTATGGGTTTGGGGAGGAGGGATGAAAAAATGAGAGTAATTTGATTCTAATTATAGGATAGAGGGGAAGGTAGGTGGAGGTGAAACAGATAGAATGTTAAGAAGTGGAATGGGCGTGAATTAGAGGGAGAGAGGGTTTATAGGGAGGATGGGAGTAAAAATGTTATGGTAGATGAAGATTTTATGTGGCGGAAATATGGGAAGAGTATATGAGGGTTGGGAGAGAATACTGGTTAGTAATTGGTAATAAATGTTTATGTATGGGGTATTTTTTATTGATCTGAAATGGGGATGGAAGTTAAGTGTGATATTAATTATGGGTGTAAAGGATTAAGGAATTTATGAGTAATGGGGGGGGGGGTGGACAGTGTATTGAATGGTGAATGGATTTTGTAGGGGAGGAATGTAATTGGATGAAGGTTGAGTTTAATTTGGGATAGGAGTTGTTAGGTGGATGTTGGAATGGGATTGTGTATTTTTTTATATTTTAGTGGTGAGGGGTGATTATGGAAATTTGAGTTAGTGTTGTTGAGGAAGTTAAGGCTATTTGGTTTTAATAGGGTTATGATTGAGAGAGAGAAGTTTTCTCTAAATTGAGGGGAAGGAGAGTTAGGGTGATGATTGGGGGTTGGGAAATTAAGTGGGTTTTGCATAAAGGGGATTTTTGAGTGGCCACTTGACACATTAATTGTTATCCCTCTATAGTTTTTACATCTCCTTCCTACTAAACTAACCATTTTAGTAGGCAACCAAAAATAATGATTCCTTCTAAAAACAGTTTCTCTTATTTCTCAGCAGGATTGCAGTATAGTATATTTCATAACAAAGCAGTGAAACACGAGGCGATTTTGCATGTTCGAGATCAATATGTTGAAGTGCGTGCGACACTTACTGTTGAGCACGTTCAAATTGGTCGACGAACATGCAAAACATTTTCCCATATGAGTTTTGGCGCGAACGATATTTTTCACTACACCTCACAGACAAAAAAAAATGCGTTGGATGGATTAACTTTTTTATTTAATTAGCGGAACATTTTAATAAATTCAGCTCTACTAATTTTAAAGCACCAGCTGTCTATTGTTGACAGTCGTAAAAGTAACATCTGTTTACGTTAGAGAATTCTCTTTCAAAAATAAAAACCGTAAACAATGTTTACTTTTGACTGTCTCAACAATAGACAGCGTGGGAAATATGGACATTTCTCTGGGTTTATAAACATTTAACCACAAAACAGCTGAACTCATGGGTAGTGTTGTGAAAAATATTTTGTACAGTATAGTAGGAGAGATAGGGCATCATCAAAACTTATATGAGGAGACAAAGTCCTTTAACATAAAAGACAAGAAACACATAATGGATACAACACATAAGAAAGGTGAGGAGAGATCTCTATCCTTGTGTGCTGTGTAGTGGGCAGTCTTAAAGTAAGTTTGCAGATTACCTATTTCTCCTATTATGTAATTTGTTAGCTTTGTGTCCTATAACGGAAACAATAATTATTATTGTTATGATACTAAAAATAGTCATCCTGGGTAACCAGTTCTAGTTAGAGTAGAGACTACTAGGATAAGCAATGTGTTAACAGAATATATAATAAGCATTCATAATCAAACAATATAAGTTCAACTAACACGACATATATTGTAAGGTCAACAAATTGTTGCTAGCGTAGGAACCTATTTGAAGTTTGGTTTCCATTTCAGTTATTCAGTTTATACTTTCAGATTCATGCTGCGCATGGAGATACTGGTGCTATACACGCCATCCACACCGGGGAAGCTGGGAGGGGTAACTGTCAGACCTTAGTTAATGTCGACGGAAGCTACATTAAACCAAGAAGGCCAGTTGATTCTTACAGGGGATGATGGCCAAAGTAAGAATTAAAAATCATATAACTATAGTTTAAATCATTTTGATTTTGTCATGTCTCGCTTTCTATAAATTACTTTAAGTGAATCGAAGTTAGTAATGATGGTTAACCTAGAAAATACTAATTACACAGTTATAGGTTAGGTGAAAGGGCACTAGGCCAGGAAATAAGTATATTGGAGAGATAGGACATCAGCAAACTT